>KQ061796.1:22001-57020 GCA_001008035.1 Atkinsonella texensis
AAAAAATGCGCCGTGCCAGTGTCCTTTTTTATGTTCGGTTTAGCCCCCCCCCCCCCCCCCCCCCATATACTGTGCAACAGGATTACAGCCTAAAGCGGAATTATGGCATGGGTTCTCATCCTCAATCTAAATGCTTCCATCCGTCGGCCCCAGTCAACGATGAAAGTTATCTTAAGGCCAGCTTGGTCCGACATTGCAAGGGACTTGAATGTCCATGTAGAACACAGTCTCGGCCTTCAGTTGTGTTGCGTGCAAGATCAAGTCTGGAAAGAGACAATTGTCGATTGAAATGCCTAGCTTCAGAGATTCTTTCACCCTACTGCTGAGCATAGCCTCCGTTCTGGGCTCAGTAAAAGCCGTCTTTATTCAGCGCCCCAACTTGAAGCCATATCCTCTGCATCCAGCCAGAGCAATCGTGGTTAATCAACCACAAGGCTCAGGCAAGCGCTGTGTTGTACCGTCGAATCCCGCGAAAAAGGACCACGCTCCAGATATACTTCAAGCCTTCCTGAGGTGCAACAATGGCGGGACCGTAGTTCTCGACTCGACGTACACTATCGGATCTCTGTTGGACTTGACTTTTCTCAAAAATGTGGACGTGGCCATCTCAGGAACCATAAAGCTCAGCGACAACATCAACTACTTGAATAACCATTCCTTGACATATGGTCATCAGGGCGCCTCGGTAATCTGGAGATTCGGCGGGGAAAATGTTAACATTTACGGTGCCGGCAAGGGCGTTATCGACGGACAAGGCCAGGCTTGGTATGATGCATTCGCTCATAACTCTGCACTTCAGCGACCAATTTTGTTCGTTATAGAAGGTCTCAAAAAAGGTTCAATCTCAGGATTACAGATGCGAAATTCCCCCTTTGTAAGTGAAGCCAGGGATGGCCGAAGAAACGTTGATATCTGGTTCCAGCTGACAACGATGCATCACAGTGGTTCAACTTCATTGCAAATAGCGCTGATATACTTATAAGCGACATGGTTCTGAAAGCCGAGGTAAGAAAACAGCCCCTGCAGTTCGTAAACTTACAACTAAGACCGCGCTTCAGAGCATGAATGCAAATCCGGCGAGAAACACTGATGGCTGGGACACCTATCGATCAGACAACATCGTCATCCAGAGTTCCGTTGTTCACAATGGTGATGATTGTGTTTCTTTCAAGCCTAACAGTACAAATATACTTGTTCAAAATCTGAAGTGCTACAATTCCCATGGGATCTCCGTGGGTTCGCTCGGCCAGTTTGCCAAACAATACGATATCGTTGAGAATGTGTACGTATACAAAACCTTCATACAAGATGCATCAGCCGGAGCCCGTGTCAAGTCCTGGCCTGGATCCTACACAAAGTTCCAGCCATCCCTCTCTGGCGGCGGTGGCTCAGGCTATGTTAAGAATGTCACATATGATACTCTGCAAAATCAGAACAATGACTGGGCGGTCGAGGTGAATCAATGTTATGGAACTAAAGATATTGAACAATGCCAGCGACACCCGGTCAGTATAGCTTCGGGATGAAAGAAGGACAAGGATTGAAGACTGACTAACCACAGTCAAACATTATCATGTCTGATATCACGTTCAAGAACATTCTCGGCACGACATCAATCACGAATGATCCCAAGGTCGGAAAGATCATTTGCAGCGACCAGACCGTAAGTACATTTCCAGGTCCGAGGTCCGAGGTATCTCGCTGATCATTTCCAATGCAGAGATGCAAAAATATCCGAGTGCAAAACTTCAACGTTAATCCACCATCGAGAAAGCAACCCCAGTGGGTTTGCATCAACATGGACAAGCAATTTCGCGACGTAAATTGCGCGACTGGGAAGTAGAGCACAATGCTTCCTCCATGTTTCAGTAGTGAGATCTTTGGCAGATATATCTGCTAAAAATTGTCTACCCTGGGAGTATAAGAACGACTGAGGTTCATTGCGCCGCTCTTGTCATTCATATGATAAATTCTTTTCAATAGAAACTTGGAGATGGGGGGGCGGTTTTGACCGTGAAACCTGAAAACTCACTGTGATGATAAAGAACAGTTATAGTCAATTCATCAATTCACTTTCAGCTATTTGGTTCCATCCTCTAAATGGTTCTTGCTGCTTCAACGGCAACCCCGCAACAGCCGTGCGCGAACTACTGTTCACTATGAACTTAACTACTATTACTGCCCCTGAGAGCAGGCACTTTGACCCTTGAGCGAGTGTTGTCGCAGAAACGCGCGTGGCCACGCCACAAGCAACGTTTGGTTAGCCCCTCCCTTGTATATCACCAGGCAACAAATGTAGAGGATTACCATGCGGTCCCGTTGCCAGTACCCCTGTAAAGCAGGTCAATGCTAATACACAACATGAAACGGATGGCATATAGCAAGGAGCGGGTCAATCGAGACATGTGCCTTACGTAGTAGGGTTGCCTCCCTGGACTAGGATTTTTCTCATCTAAAGTACTCCCTGAAGCCATTTAGAGTATCTAATATAACATAATTCTGCTGCAAACTCGCCCAAGGGGTAGAGCCTCTGTCGTTTAGCAAACAACCGGCAATTCGTCTTCGAAGCGAGTCTGTAGTAAGGTGTAAAAACAGGTCCCAAATAGAAGTACTGGCAACATTTGCGGATATGATTTGAATTAATATTTTGAGTAAGAATATAAGTAGTCCTAACACTGATTCTAGCACATACGACCATACCTACCAGAAAATTCGGGATCCCGTCCGCTCTCCCATAGACAAGCTGGTAAGGGGCAGATTAGTAGTTGGGTCGGTGACGACCAGCGAACACCGGCTGTTGTATGTCTTTTTTGTACTTTCTTATTGACATACTATGATTGGGCTAATAGCGGTGTGTGCCGGCTGCCACTGTGCTTGGCGCTGGTGCTATTATTCTCAGCTTGAATCAGTAATCAGGAATCTAAATTTGTAATATTTGCAAGTCCGGACAGACTAGCCAAGACACAACGCAAGTCCCGGTACTTCGCATGTAGGAATCTAAAGCCGGACTAGCGGAGTGGATCTAGGTGCAGCTCGCACGCAATTATCACAAAAGGTTCCTCCGATTTCTTTATACAGAGGGTTGTATATATCCTATTTTTTCTGGGAGATTCTTTTTACTCAAAGACCTAGAATTACTTTGCATCTCTTTTTTTTTTCTTGGTACACATCTATAAACCTTGCGAAGGCCATAAAGACCACAGGAAATCTAAGACATAGAAGACCAATCAGAAGTGCGGTTTTACTCCTGGAACCTTTTACGATGCGTTACGCCATGAACCTCAAATGTCTGCACAGACCCGGGCGCCAACGACGACTGGAATCGATTTTGATGGATTAGTACGTCCTGCGCCTTCTCATAGTGCTTGCTTCCGTCGACCATTGTGTGCCATTTTCTCACCCGTTGGCCATCCTCACTGGTAAATGGGGAAATGTTAAAGTCATAAGTATGTCCAACTTTGTCGAAGTTCACCGCAACTATGACAAGGACTTCATTGTCACTGTCCCAAGCTGCCGTCGCGTTCGTGTTGAGAGTTTTCTCCTTCATCTTCAAGTTCGTCATGTTCAAGATCTTCATTCCCCGTCGAATGTGGCGTGTGAATTGTGCAAGGACGAAGTATTTTGTGTTCACAGATGTCAGTAACTTGTGGTCGTTGTCGCCCTGGACGAGGCCCCAGCCTCCATGATCAACAGCCTGCCAATAGACCCAGGCGGTAGGAAGAAGGTAGCTGAAGTCTAGGAGCAGGTTTGTAGCCAAGGATTTGCCGCTGGCGTCGTTGTCACCGTATTCACTGTTCCATAAAAGTTTATTGGACGCCTGAGCCAGTGAATGGAGCTGTCTGCGATTGCCCAATGCTGCTTGGTAGCCGTGGACATTGATCCGTTTCAGTGCGGCCTTGCTTTCTTTAGTCATTGTTTTCCAGGTCGCGATTGCAACATCGTAGGACGTTTCATCAGCAGCTGCGATGAATGCTTGCGAATTTCGTTTGCTGAGCTCACCCCGCAAGTACTGGATCACTGTGTCCATTGTCTTGACATCAAAGTGGCAACCTTCTTGAGTGCCATTTTCTGCCCAGAAGTTAGACGAAGGCTCATTGAACGGTGAGATAGACGTAAACTGGATACCCCAGTTCGTACGGGCGTGTTGTTCGATGGTTGCCAAGTAGATGGCATGTTGAAGATAGCACGAGGACTTCAGATTGTCTTCCGTGGCCACGATGTTGCCTGAAGGATTGTGATTCCTACACATCCACCACATGGGGGAGTTGGAAAAGAGCTCGAAGATGTGAGCCTCTCGGTCCTTAGCCTTGCGAAGCATCTGGCGTTGGTTTGCGTCAACGGACCAGTCCCAGCTGGTGGAAGTGGGATCGCCACTGAGCCAATATCCCTCGATTTGCCGCGACGAGTTGATATTAGGCGAAGGGGCCATATGAATTCCCTTATAACTCGCGCTACTGCTTGCGCCGGCGTTGTATCGTGCAATGTTGAATCTGAGACCTGGGATGACTTTGCCAAACATCTTCTGCGACTTGTCACTGAAAAATAGATCGGCCAGGTCATCCCGATCGCCAAAGGCCTTAGCCCACCATGCAAGGGAAACACCCCAGCCTTCCCAAGTGCCGAGTTGCAAATTTGGGACAATGCCTATCGAAATGTCTGCCGCTGCTGCTACATTTGTAAGCGCAACAGCCCAAAACAAGACGGGGGGATACATGCTGACACTTATAGCGCAGAAACAAAATATCAGGCACCCCACAAGTACAATTTGGAGCTCAATGTTATGTACAGAAAGAGGAGCTTTCCTATGCCGATGTTTGTGAGGAGTATGCGGGAGATATTTATGTTATCTCATAGTCCATGCTTCATGTGTCAATTCGCCAAGGATGGACATGTATTAGATTAAGGCTGCCCATGCAGCAGCAATTTCAGCCTGAAACAGAAGAAGTATCTTTACATACTGTTCAGCATGCCCCATAACTTTCTATACAGGTTTAAAAACTTCATTTCGCTCTGGAAAGATCGCAGGCATTGTTAACGCTCTTGAGACATCGCAAAATGCCACACAAGCTGTTTTGTTGCAGCAAAACAGCACTTTAGAACAACGGCAAAGCATTCGCGGCACCTTGGCCGGCTTTATGCCCTTAAATAGCTGAGCACCACATACAGCCTCTTTAAGTGGGCTATATATGTACCTCTTTTACAGCAGTAACTAAGTGAAAGAGGCTCGGAGAATAGTAGGAGCGCGGCTCTACCCCTTGTGAAGGGAGCCTACAGACTTTCTCCTTTGCAGGATATTTTATGCCCTTGTTAGCTAATCTACTACTGCTACGGAGCGCATTCGTCGTGATTGATTGATCCCTTTATTAGAGCACATTACGTGCGAGTCATATGGTAGAGCGAAACGGCCCCAACCTGGGTTGCTGAGAGGGACTCAGCAGGTTAAAGACATGAAATGGAGCTCGGAATCTTCGGCCAAGCTCCCCTATAATATACCGTGCGACATTTGGAAGTAAACCCGTGTGATGAGAGATACCGACGCTAAGATTGGTGCGGCAGCAAGCGGAAGTTACATAGGTCGCTTCCGTAATAGTTCGGTACTTGACCTGTCTAGGCAGAATCCTTATTCGGATGCCCGCGGCAAGGGGTAATCCTGCCCCCAATGCTCGCTCTATTTTCTAACTGCCAGTGCCGCGGGCAGGCTGTACTGAGGACGACATTCTGTTATTAGCGTAGCCGCCCAGGACTTGATTCTTTTTCCATGCTATCGACGCGACACGCAATGGGGTTGAGGTGTGACGAAGATGCACCTTGGTCGATCTGTTTTAAATTGACTTTACGGAGTACAGATTATTAATCGGCTTGCTGAAGACCTGACCTGGGCATGCCATAAACTCTCTCCCAAGCGTAAACCTACTTGGTCTTCTAAACAGCCTATGCCAAGGCTCGAATTGTCGCATGTGACGGATTGAGGACCGAGGAATTGATTGATGCTAGGTATCTAATTAGGTTCAACTTCTGGCCTTTTATCCTCATCCGCTCTTTCCCTCCCTTCCTCATCACGCCTATACTTCACGCAGGTTCTTTCCGTGACCTCCCGGGTGTTCTTTACCTACCAATATTACGTGCGCGCACGAGGCCGGCGTCTCCCGTGACGGTGACGTGGCATGACCACGTTGCAGTCTTTGCGACACATTATTGGCTCAAACAGGATTCACAGCACGTCCGTCCGTCGACAAAAGTTCTGGTCATCTACAGACCCAATTGAAATAAGTGGCTTAAACGCGGAGCAGCGGATTTTCACTCTCCCTTGCTCCTCGGAGCTCCCGCATGGTGCACGGGGCTGCGCCGGGCGACAATTGTTGCACGCGCTAATATATAGATGGATAATTGGTCAGACGACCGGATGAATTCAACCTAATGGTTAAGCTACTAAATTACATACAAAGAGAAGAGAACTAGAGGGATTATCCTCCCTAACCTGCCTTTTATAGGTGTATATAGATTACATAAACAGAGTCCGTGCCCTAGACCTAATCTCTTAATCGCAGCAAACATTGCGCTGTTTTACCCAAAAGGAGCTGGCTTTGTTGTTGGTATGTGCGCATGTTGTGCTACGGGCAACAACAATAGCGGTAGCCCACGCGGCACAGATACACCAATTACAGCTGTTAAGGGAGCTACCTGACTGGTGGATAAAAGTAGGGCTTGTATCTTTGTAAAATCGTACAGGGGCTGTATTGTATACGTTTAAAAGATCCGTTGCTGTGCGTTTAATTGCTTAATTGAAATGGTTGAGCGCCCAGCTTCAAACTTCAATGCTGCAGTCGTTGCCCATTCCGTAGGTGCAGAGCTGGCTACGACCCAGTACCGACTAGGATCATAAAGCCCACTTGAGCAAGCTAGTTCTAGAGAAGCTTCTTCTTCGCTGCTTCTCTGATGAGCAACAAGGGTCACTCGAGGTTTCGCGTCTCAGTCGGGACTTGTGGGCCTTGGATACCGGGTTGTCGCGAAGCTCGGTATCAAGGGGATAATTGTTATGAAGCTATCAGGTGTGATGCCACGACAGCATTCTCGTACATAAAGGCGCAAGGACGTCGGGGAGGACATGATGGTGTATTTGAGAACATTACTTCTGGCTTGCCCTTGTAACCACAATGCGGAGTCAAATTAGTAAGATCGCGAGTGTCCTGGCCTTGTTCGGAGCCTCCCAAGCTACCTTACAGGTCATTCCTGGCGCCACATGGACAGTTGTAAGCTAGCTGGTTTGCAAATGATGACATGCGGCGCTAGCTAACGGCTAACGATGCCATAATAGGAAAAAACCGGACAACATGTCCAGGCACATGGGGCAGGCATAATCAAGGTGGCAGACACTTATTACATGATCGGAGAAAACAGGGAGGACGGCAGCAGGTTCAAGAGTGTGGACTGCTATTCATCCACAAACCTCGTTGAGTGGAACTTCGAAAACACCCTTCTGCATGCAACGGCAGGAGGTGATCTCGGGCCTACACGCGTCGTTGAGCGCCCGAAGGTGATCTACAATGACAAAAGACGCAAGTATGTCATGTATATGCACATTGATAACAGCAATTACTCAGAAGCGAAGGTTGGCGTCGCCGAGTCCGACACTGTATGCGGCCCGTATCAGTACTATGGAAGCTTCCCGCCATTGGGACAGCAATCGCGAGACATAGGACTCTTCAAGGACGATGACGGTTCGGCCTATCTCCTGACTGAAGATGTAAGTCTGCGTACATAGCGTTTTCCAACTGTGCCCGGCTGACTTGAGAATCCCTCAGCGCGTCAACGGTCTGCGAATCGCTCAGCTTAGGCCGGACTATCTCGACGTCATTAAGGTCGTCTATCTGTGGTCAGAACACCTGGAGGCTCCGGCCATGCTGAAGCTGAATGGCTATTATTTCATTTTTGCCTCTCTCCTCACAGGCTGGGACAGCAACGACAATGTAAACCATTACACTCACCTGCGGCATCGTCATCCTTTCTTGCCATACTCCTGCTAACTGTTTCTATCCAACAGGTCTACAGCTATGCGACATCCCTGTCCGGGCCATGGTCAAAATGGACCACCTTTGCAGACAAGGGATCCCATACTTACAATAGCCAAACCAACTACATCTTGCCCTTTGGCAAATCTGCCATTTACATGGGCGATCGCTGGCAGCCCAATAACCTCGCTGCCAGCACCTACATCTGGCTCCCACTTAGCATCACTGGCAACGACGTTCAAATGAGGAACCGAGATTCCTGGGTCCCCAACACCGGGTCCAACACATGGTCAAAATCCCCAGAAAGCAGTAAATACGAAGGCGAAAGTGCCACCTTGTCCAGGGGAGCGAAGATGGTTCCGTGCTCCGGATGCAGCGGCGGTAAAGCCGTTGCATCGATTGGTGGAGCAGCATTTGGGGCCATTACGTTCTCTGGTATTACATCTTCTGTGAAAACGCGAAGCAGTGTAAAGATTGTGTATACCAATGGCAGTCCTTCCACACGTTATGCGATAGTGAAGGTAAACGAAGAGAGCCAGCTAATTGCTTTCGAACCTACGGGCAGTATCAACACACCCGGAGTGAGTGTCTTGAACTGCAATCTTAATGCTGGTTCTCGTAACACGATCAGCATTGGGGAGTACCACGCAGATTGGGTGCCTTACATTGACTACATTTCTGTACCCCTAAACTAATTTAGCACGTATATGTCTAAATTATCTTAGCAACGATGAAAGAACTTTCGACTCTGGTAGCTTGCTCTCTTTTAACGTCGCTACTGCATTAACAGTACTGAAATACCTCAACTTTCTGCGTTTGTTCTTGTCCAATCACACACTTACGTGACAGCTAGATCAATGCATAGTCTTCAGTGCTCACGGGAACTTTACTTGATGTGCCTTGGTTCTTCATCCAATCGTCCATGTCGAAACAATCTGTTCTTCCATCAGCCCTTTTCGCAACTGTTTGTCTTCCTCACCTCCTATTAGGAAGCATATGTTCTGAAGCAATGTTGCAGCTGCTTCGCTCTGATTATCACCCATGTACCACGGTCTGCCGGGGCCACACATTCGGCGTGGAGATGATCGAGATCGCCGGATTGACGAGGGCAAGCGGCCGAATTATCTCTGTGGCTCGATTTCGTGGGGTGTTTCAGTTAGATTTTTTTGGGATTTCTGCTGAAGCAGTGAAGAACAACAATCTTTCCAGTCTTACCGGTACGCTTCCTATTTTTTAATGGTACTAAGACCGCTGTGAATGGCGAATATGCTCCCAGTGGACTTGTCACTTTGCCAATGCTCGATTCTCTAACCTAAGGTCTCCTGATATCTGGATGATGTAACGACAAGCCGGACATTGCGATTTTGTTATTGTGATAGCAGAAAAGTGCCCTGGCACATATCCTATGCCATGACCCTTCATCACAAGTCAGCTTGTCCGGTGTGAGATTAATGTTGGCGAATTTCACGATGGCCTATTTTAGGACCCTTGCCAAAGAAATTCTTGCGTCTGGGCTCCTTTGCGTATATGTTTAAGTAATGAGAGGACTTCCTGATATCATTTTCGTTTATATACGAGACCGATAACTCATCATCATCGCACTCGTCATCATATTGAATCAGCGCCAGTGTCCCCAAACTCACCACTGTGCTGCAAGTGGGCTTCGGGGACAACATGAGGGATTTTTCGTCAGTCAGCTGATGATTCAAGGAGCTTTGTGTCATTGGACAGGAAGATCGTCACCTATAGATAGACGAAGTTCCATGCAGTCAATAACTCTTGGATGAAACCTCAACCACTAGGTATAATCTGCATTTGCTTCAGGGCGTAGAGTCTCGACCTAGCTTTCATATTTTGTTTCCATTCCCATGGAAGACCATATCTGAAGCTAGCCCACGGATTTGGTTGTAACATGCTCGATTAATTAGAGCCCACCGCCAGTTCGTAATGCTGTTCGTCTTCGCTTCAGTGGCACTAGGGACACAAACTAGACCCGTAGGGGCAACAGTATAGACATTCTTGTAGGGCAATTAGTTCATGGAGCATGAGGCAAGAACAGCCATGGAGGAGCGGAAATAGCGAGGGGTAGACTAGATTGAAGACCCTTTCGTCACTTCCCGGATGCCAGTCTTTCTCACTTTGAGGAACATTTTCTAGATGCACCACTGCTGGCTTTATAATCGCCACCAATGCATCTATAATGAGCTTATCAGCCTTGATCACGAAAGCTTAAAAGTCCATTACAGTGATCAAAGAGGATGGGCCATGCGTCGAGTCCCTAGATAGTAACATGATAGACATGAACACGAAAGTGTAAAAGAACAAGAAAGGTTTGGCATAGTGCCGCTCACAAAATCAGCCTTGTCTTTTGTGAAATCTCCATTGTGCCTGTATCCCGCCCAGTTCAGATTTGGAATATCTTGTTTCAACTTCGTCGCGATTTTGCATCTCGGACTATCTTCCACCACCCCCCTGGCTGTTTGTAATGTCCTGCACGCATACGAGCAAGCACAATTCGTGGATCACAATAATCTCTTCTCTTCATTTTCAGACTTCCAACTCCAGCTGCTGTTCCCTCTGTATACCAAGAGCATGCCAATTGGATTAGCAGTCACATTATCGAACTCACCATCGTTAAGGCATTGGCCTGCCACTTCGCATGTCGCTCAATCAAATGGACGTAGTGGCATAGCAATGATTGAAGTGAACGACCGAAGCTTTCAGGTGGAGCATAAAACCACGGCATAGTAGCTTAAGGTGAACATTTGTCGATACTGACACAGAGAGGGGGGAGCACCGAGCGATCAACCCGCGCGAGGCCGCAGTGCCAGGGCATTGTGTTTTAAAGCCTGACAGATTTCTCCGGAGAGTCCGAGCGAGCGGAGAAGCTAGTGGATTAATAAAATAATTTACGGGTGCCTTACCGCGCGTCAAATACAACATGTTAGGAATTTTTGCTTGGCTGCAACCTTGATAGAAATGCATCGCAACATCCCCAATCTAAATCAACAAAACTATCACGGCACAGAGCCCCAAGAGCCAATAGGACATCCCGGATCATGATTGAATCAGTCCCTGAATCGACGGGTGCCACCGCAAATTGTTTGAACGAAGCACGGTCGCACGGCGCCAACCTTCTAACAATGTTTCCGTGCCACCGGTGTGTTCTAGGCTCGGGCACTCTGTGGCTGTGTGCCCTTTGCCACAAGCAATACCAAAGGGAAAATGAATCTCGAGGTGTAGATTTGCTCTAAATAGCCAAGACCGCAGGCAGCAAGCGTGAATAAACATGCCGCTTGTACATGATGCCGTGAAGGAATCAACATGCTCTGTGGACGCTCGCTCTCATGACATCATTGAGCAACTGCAGTTGAAGGAAAGGCGCAGTCGAAGACTTCGGAGTATTCTTGCTATAATTTTCAGACATCTCGTTTTTCTTTCCGGCAGAGCATGTGGTTGCTGCATTAAATCAAGCACGCCGACGTCATATCGCGGCATTCACTGCACTCACAGCCACGATAAGCACGCGAGACAGACAAGGCTTTAGCATCGGAGTCGATTGTTTCGATGCATTATTCTCCGTATTGCCCGGAGCGGCTGAAGAGGGGAATAAGTTTCGAATGGCCGCGTGCTGGCCAGTGCTCATGATTTGGGGCTCGTATTTGCCGGTGCAACGCTGCAAGTGCTTTTTATACATGAATTGGCTACACGCCGATGCCGGATGGGATCCACCGGCGATCTGACTCGGTTGACTTCTGGCAGTGTGCCGGATTTACTTCGTATCCTCTGCGTCAAGCTTGTTCCTCAATGGCGAGACGGCACGGTTGTTCGCAGTGTCGACATGGTGCTCACTGCTCAGACTTGCAACTTGGTGTTTCGATAAACACGAGTATAAATAGAGGGCTGCCCGGTCTTCCAGGATTCTTGGTAGTTAGCTATTCTCTACATAAGATTCTCCCAACCTTGCTCAGACCAGCCCCTTTTGAAGGTCATTCTCAGTCGACTCTCACGTAGCTTCTACATCAGGTCCATCTCATACCTCATCTACACCATGCACGCCAGCCTCTTCCTCGCCAGTGTGGCAGCTCTAGCCATGTCCACCAGCGCGCTCACCGTTCGAAACAAGCACGTTGCTGATTTCCGTCTCTACGGGGAGCAAGGCTGCTCCAAGCAAAACCAAGGTGTATGGACAGTTATAGACGATGACTTTAGGCCCAACGAGTGCAAGAGCCTCAATGGAAACCCTGCCAACTCAATTCTCAGCATCAACACAAACAAGGGGTGCACCCGTACGTATCACTCGAGAAAATTCCGATGGGATGAATCAATCACCTTCCGAGAGAAAGATAGCAAGATAGCTAATTCCTCACCACAGTCACTTTGTACGAGGACAAGGCCTGCTCTCAAGCGAGCAAGGACTGCTACCCCGGCCAGTGCTGCAACAGTGCACCCGGTTGGATAGCTTGGTCCATGAGGTGCTAGGCTAAGCCCGAGTTGATGACGGGATGATTAACATATTACTTGTATAATGATGCATGTTTGATATTGGGAGTTTGGTTACATTAGCCGTTTCGCACATTTATTCATGGCCGTTCATCACTAGTCTATACATATAATCGCAACATCTAATGGAACTGGGCGTAGCTTATATTAATAAAACAAAACTTGGTACCTAAACCACCCATTTTCGGTGATACAGCTGTCGTTTTATTGATCACATCCACGCATGCTGACGGGTAGATGCAAGCCACTTCAAGCCTCATCTCCATCCATTACGTGTGCGCTACCGTAAGCCTCATGGCCGAGTACGTGGGTGGTTTCGTCATTCCCCAATTGTGAATATCGATCCTCATCGACGTGTTGGGCAGGAAATGAGCTTTTCCCCAACGTGGGTTTCCCAAGAAATGTACGATTTGTGCTCTCGCAGAACAGTATTCAAGGCTGTGGAATAGTCGCACGACGTAGTGATTGGCAGGCGTCCTTGTGCCCAGCCATTTAGTTTTCTTGTTCGAGCACGTTGCATTCAGCTAGCTCCCCGTCGCCACGTAACCCGCGATAACAAGTTCTGACACGAGGCTTGCCTCTGCCCCCAGTCGTCGGACGACAGTGCATACCAGATGTCTTGTGTGACAATGTGACAATAAATGCTCTCGCCGTCCTGGTTCTGACCAGTCCGCGGCTCTGCAGATTCGTCGGCCTCGATTGCGGACATGGGCGGGCAGGTGGCACTGAATCTGAATGCATGTTGCCGTGCCGCGAGGCTGTCCTGGAGCTGGGGCTGAAAAAGAACGCCTCTCTTTCACAATCATGCCTTGACTCGGCTGTTACTGATAAACATCAAAGCACCTGGAAACAGGCGGCTGGGTTCAGAGAAGGCTTCGTTTTGCGATAGGGATTCCAGGCTTTGGGGGGCTAAACGCCGCGATGTCTAGCCTGCCAGGAGTGAGATATATATAAAGAGAGACAGAGAGACAAGTAGAGATTAGTGTTGAACTGCTTCCAAGCAAATCTATTTTCTCAGAAAGTAAAATCTACTTCAATTATATTCGATACATCAAGGCTGATTCTTGATCCTGCATACGTCACCTAGACTCGTCATTTACTACACTTGCCTTCGGAGTGAATCAAAATTCCAACACCATGAAGGGCCTCGTCATCCTCGCTGTGGTTACCGGCTCGCTATCCAACGTTCTCGACGCACCAGACTTTGTTAAACGTGACGTTTCTACATCTGATACTAACGATACAACTGGCCAGACAGACATGGCGCCCAGCTCTCAGCCTACTTCTTCTACAGTCGAAGAGACAGGCACATCTACAACTCAGGCTACCATCACGACCGTCGCTCCGTCGACCATCAGTGTCCCCGTCACAAACACGACCGCTACTCTGGTCCCCAACTGCACCTCGGCTTCAAACAGCACTTTCTCTCCCTCTACCCCTCCCGTCACGGTGACCGCAGGTGCTACCGTCAACGTGTTGGGTGTCTCGGGTATTCTTGGTGGCTTGTTTGCTGCCATAGCCGCTCTTTTGTAGTTACACTTAGTGGAGAAGCTTAGTACGTGTGGCATTTCTCAACCTGTGCTTTACGAGCCGAGTTAAGAAACGCTGAAGAATGAATGTTTAGTAATGTGAAAGGAAATGACTAGGGTCTATTCGAACACAGAGAGGAATTGTTTATCGGATAAATAGGTTAATGAACTTTCATGGCGTTGCAAAAGCCAAGTACTTGGTGTTCTACCTTCATCTAGCTGCGCAGAACTGGGTTTTCCTAGACCGTAGTCTCTTTTATCGTCAGGTATTAAGCCTATGCTCTCGATTGGCACTACAAATGGCGTCGCGCTATTACATCTTATTCTACTACATAAGCACAACACGCCCTTTGTTCTCCCTCCTGGATTCTTCCTCCTCCAACACATCAAGTTATGCAATCTGCACACAGACCTTGCCGAAATGCTGACCTGACACTGATACGCATACGCCTCCTTAATTCTCTCCAAATCAAACACCTTGGGATCCACCACCGGTCTCAGCTTGTCGAGATTAGCCTCAACAACCCGGCACATGCCCTCCATCTGCTGCCTGCTTCCAACCAGAATACCTCTCGTGGTACAGAAGTTTTTCATGCACTCAATGAAGCCAGGCTGGTCCTTGGTGTAACCTCCGACGAAACTAATAAATAGCGATGATGCCGGAGATCTTGATGGCCTTCAAGCTTTGCCCCATGGACTTGGGACCCGCAACCTCGACGACGTGGTCGCCAACTCTGCCAGTCAGCTTCTTGGCCTCTTCTCCCCATTGTGGGTTCTCCCTGTATCTGATGATGTAGTCGGTACCAAGTTTCTCCAGAAACCCGATTGATGCGGTTGTCGCGATGACTCCGGCGCCGGCTGCTTTGGCGAACTGCAAAGCGAAGATGCTAACACCTCCGGTGCCTTCGGTGAGGACCTATTGTCCAGGGGCGACTTGGTGGTCGGTCGCGCCGTACAGGGCATTCCAAGCGGTGACGCCAGCGTAGGATACGGTGGATACCTCGATTTCGGTGAGGGTAGATGGTTGCCGTACGAGGCCCTGCTCCTTGAAGGCACCGACAGCTCGCAGTGTGCTATTTCGTGGACCGCCGAGGCCAGATGTAGCATTAATCTGTGTCAGAGGACCACCTATGTGTTCTTGGCTGAGAAGAGTGACCACCTTGTCACCGGATTCCACTTGCTTGCCGATGGCGATGACTGTCCTGGCACCGTCTGATCCGGGAATGACGTTGTCTGAGACGTGAAAGGGGTATTTGCCCTAGGGAATTATGAGGTCGCGGTACTGTGAGAGAGAGAGGTCAGCATTAGTTCATGCAGGATTTAGTCCCTTGATTTGAAGCAAAGATAGAGTTGATCTCACATTAAGCGAAGCAGCGCGGACTAATCGCGCAGCAGGTTAGCACATTGTCGACTGACTTAAAGTCATTTCAGACCACGCCTCCTCCCGTTGACTCGCTGGTACGTTCTTGGCCGATGGACAAAAGATTGTGTCGGGCTTGCCCATTTGACATGTTTACACTCTGAGGGCGGGATGAGCCTGGTCCCAGCCATGTGCTGATGGCTGTTCGGCGCCACTGGCATTGTCGTTCAACGATCTGATTTTAAGATGGTCAGGTCCACCGTTGGCGGTTAAGGCGTAGAGGCGCAGCTAAGCTCAGGGCGATTGAGCCTTAGAGGCACTTCTGAAGTGTCGAACATCTGTCCAGTTGTCCCTGGTTGCCATGGTGTCACACTACAGCCGGCTTGGAGGCGCACAGCACCTTGTCACGGTCTGGTCTGGTCTGTCATGTAATGCGCCGTGTTCCAAGAGACTGCATCGGGTGCGAGATAGCAGTTGAAGCTATTTCGGTCTGCTTGCGTTTTATTCTGAACGATCCAGAGGCAACACTGGGCAATAGAGGGTAAATGTCGTCGCATTCAACAACGATAGATTGGAAGGAACAGACAGACATATGTAGATGCACACAGTAGGTTTCACTTCACTTTCATTCTCACGTGTCTTTCGTCGCCACTCATCCACTCATCCGCCCCCCCCCTCCCCCACACACACTCTTATACTGTCTTCACTCACCCCTTCACTTTTCTCACACTCACTTGCTGTTTACTCAATGGCATCCAATCTGACATCACAAAGCGCATTCCAAATTACACTCTCCCCCAGCTCTGGCGCGCCATCATCGTCATCAGCAGCAGCAGCCCAGCCGCGCCAGCCCGCAACCCGCACCGGCATTGTCGTATTTTCGGGAGGCAGCGCTGCCAACAACCTTGTTGACGTGTTCGAGCGCGTGCGCGAGGCCAACAAGACGACGCTGAGCTACGTGATACCCATTTCCGACAATGGCGGCAGCACAAGTGAGATAATCCGCGTGTTTGGTGGCCCAGGTATGTGATGAAGCTTGACTTGATTCGATGATTTCTGGGACGACTGTAACCGCAAAGGCAAGTCGAAAACAGAGCGCAACTGACACGTGCACACAGGAATCGGTGACGTCCGCTCACGACTCGTGAGGCTCATTCCGGACAACAATGTGGCCGAAACAATTGCCATCAAGCACATGTTCAATCATCGTCTTGCCAAGACCTACGTCGCAGCACGGGCAGAATGGTTCGAGATCCTCGAGGCAACGCACCCCCTCTGGACTGACATCTCATCGCCCAAACGGGAGCTCATCCGCTCGTACCTGAACAGCTTCAACTTGGAGGTCATCAAGCGTATGAGGCCCAGCAGTCGGTTCGACTTTTCCAAAGCCAGCATCGGCAACCTTTTCCTGACGGGGGCGCGCCTCTCCACGGGCAGCTTCGAAGCGGCCATCTATCTCCTGAGTTCGATCTGCGCCGTCCCCGATCGCATCTCTGTTCTCCCTGCCATCAACACCAACTTTGCACATCACATCGCCGCGGGCTTGCAGGACGGAACCGTTATCACGGGACAGAATGACATCTCGCACCCGAGCTATCCCACCGCTGCTGTCCCGGGCGTCGGTGTGTTTGCTCCAACGACGGGCATGCAGACGCCCGCCATGTCGATTGACCAGGAAACGGAGGAACATGACCAGATCGAAGACGCCAACCTTCCGGGTTCACTACCTGCACTCAGAAGGCCGGCGGTTGCCTTTTCTAAGGAGGAGGATGAGGACCTCCCGTCCCGGATCGATAGGATATGGTACATCAACCCCTACGGCCAAGAGATCCGCATCCCTGCCAACCCCCGTGTTCTAGACGCCATCCAGACGTCCAGCACGGTCATATATAGCATCGGCTCCCTGTTCACCTCGTTGATACCGAACCTGGTCCTCAAGGGCGTGGGAGAAGCCATCGCCAGCTCCATGATTCGAAACAAGATTCTCATCCTGAACGGGACAACAGATCGCGAAACAGGACCCTCAGACAATCCGTTCTCGGCACTCGACTTTGTGACTGCTATTGCGAACGCCTGCGCCAGCTCGAGAGGTTGGCAGGCGCCAGATGAGGATGAGTATTCTTCCTACGTCACGCATGTCATTCATCTTGAGGCGTCGACGTCGCCGAACGTGGACAAGGCCAAGTTTGCGGAACTGGGCATTGATACGTTGAGACTGTATGGTCCCAAGGACGAGTATGGGCGCGGGGGCAAATATGATGCTACGGCATTGGGGCAGACGCTTGAGACGATTGTTGGGACAAAAGACGCCAGGCCTGATAGGAGCCGGAGGAATACTCTCGTTGGGTAATCTGATTTCACAAGCTATAATCAGTCTATAAGCGAGTATCGAACTTGGAGAACCCGTATGGAATGAAATATTTGTGGATATCCATCGCAACAGCCCAGCCAGCCTATGCTGCTCGGAAATAAACATGGCATCGGCTTGGACCTTTCCCCTCATCCCAAGGGGAAGAAAAAAACGCAGCGCATATGATTTTGACAATTCCAGCGTAAGAAACAGAATCAGGGCCTGATGTACCGTTTCCCCAACGCGCAGGCAGAGTTTCTCGTCCCAATCCCCGTCTCTCCGACATCACCCACTGAAGAAAAGGTATGCCATCACCGCCGGCCACGCAGTTGACAACAGCAAAGCCACCAGTACCGACCCTAAATCCATTCGTATATTGTCGGCAGGGCCCTTCCAGCGATCGATGAGGGTGCATGCCGTGAACACCATGGCACAAGAATTCAAGACGAGCCCCCAAATAACCACGAGCAGTATATCGGCATGCCGATCGGTTGGGCTGAGCACATCTCTGGAGGTGTCGGGCTCCAAGGTCGACGATAAATTATTGCCCATTCTGAAAACGCCGCTCTCTCCTTCCAGACCAGCCTCTCGAGTCTAAGGCGTTCGATGATGCCAAGTATATTACTTTGGGATGTCAACGAGAAAGAGCGTCTCGGAAGAAGTGGGGATTGACCAGCAACGCATTGCATGCAGTGCTCCCGTCTCACCAGCGAGGTTGTCAGGTGAGAAGTTCTGGTGCAAGATATCCCAGGCCGTAAATGAAGAATGATGGACGCCGAAGGTGCCCAAGCAACAAGCGGCGGCAAAGGACTAGATTAATATCGAGTAAGCCAAGTAAAAAAAAAAAACCTAGCAAGCAAATAAGAAGACCTTTCAACCAGTGATAGGAACAGATGGACAGGACTAAAAGAAACCAAGCCTGCTCGTCTCTTGGCAAACTGTTTCAAACCAATGACGTGCTATCCCACACCCCGGCCACCGAACTTCGACATCGTGACTACTCACACTAGCGACCCTCCTCCATTCTCCGTAGCTACGCCGCCTACCATAAATAAGGGCGAATGGTTTTGCAGTACGTCCCGTTGAGGGAACCAGCTAGTCGCCGGCTCCACTTTCGCACAATACACAAGAAATACCCCGGATTACACTCAAATCGCGGACCAATTTGTAGCTCCAAGTATCGCGATAGATTTGTATGGGTGAGATATTCGCACAGGTGTAAGTACTTGTTTCTTCATGTTGTTCGATTGGCCAGCATGCTGATTCGTGACCTGGCCGACGCCCTACCGCAATTAAAGGGGATAATCAAGGTGCCGCGCTCCACGAATAAGGGGTTGTGCCAATGTGTGCGTGCGGCTCTAGATGTCGCAGGCGGGGTTGGGAAACCGCCGTTCCGTATGACGCGACGACGTCATACGTCTTCGCCTGGAGAGGACCCACCCAGCTGTTGACAGATTACGGAGTAATCCAACTCTCAATACCCCACTCCATTGTCTGTGCCGAGGGTCCGATTAAACTGTCACCCGCGTGCCACCTCCGCAGCGAAAACGCAAAATGAAAAAACCAGCAATGAGTACGTGCGACAGGAGGGGGAAAAGGAAAAGAAAGGCTTCGTTTTGATCCCGTTCTTCTTGCTGAAGCACACAGAGCAGCTGCCGGACCGTCGCTTGCCGTCCCGACCACATGACGAAGCCCTCGAAAGGTACACGACAGCTTGTCAAGAGCATTGTTCGAGCCATTTCGCCAGGTTGGTCATCCGGCCTGACTTCTAGAACGAATCCTGCGGAAACGATGCGGCTGACAGTCGCAGCAAAACATTGCAAACGCGCAATTAGGTCCAAGGTACTACTTCTGCGCCCTCGCGCCGCCGGCTCATTGTCTCCAGCCGCGCAAAGGCGGTGCCTCATTTCTAGTTCCGCGACAGAAAAGACTTCCAGTCTCGCCTCTTCGCCGTCCAGAAATACCATGGACGCTGCTCTCAAAGCCCTCGTGTCGCCCTCATTGCTCCATGAGGTTCAAGACTTCTGGTTCCCGCATGCAACGCAGGAGTCATGTATTCTAGCCAAGCAAGAGCACATCATGCGGTGGTTCAGGGGCGGCGAAGCTCTAGATCGAGCCTGCACGTAAGTCGGTACCACCAGACACAGCACCGTACCTGATCCCATGTATATTTCACACCGGAAAAGAGAAGAAAGGTTGCGCCGCCGCTAACTTGTACGGCACCAAAGTGAGCGGTTCCTCCAGACGCTCGAAGCCGTCCGGAAGACAGGTCTCAAATCGGGCACAGCCCTCCTTGAAGCTATCCAGCCGACGCGACCTTGTGACTGGATGAGACTACTCATCCTATTGGATCAGATACCGCGCAATTGCTACCGCGGCGCCTCCTCGGCGGTTGTATTCAGCGAGTTCGACCCCATTGCGCGGGACGTCGCCCACGAGGCGCTGCGGCAGGGCATTCCGGATACGAACCCCGAGATTCGATGGCAGTTTGCCTTTCGAACCTGGTTCTACATGCCTCTCATGCACTCGGAGAGCATGGCCGACCACGACCTCGCGCTGCAAGCATTCAAGAGGTTCGTAGCCGACGTCGAGGCACTGGCGGGCGAGCAGGCAGGAGAAGAAGTCGGCGGCGACACATACCGCGACCGGGCTGCCAAAGCAGTGCGCGAGGATGCACAAGGCGCCAAGACGCTTGCGCTTACGAATCTGGAGATTGAGCAGAAGCACGCGGATATTATACGGCGGTTCGGCAGGTATCCCCATCGGAACCTGGCCCTGGGTAGGGAGCCCACGGCGGAGGAGAGGGAGTATCTTGAGAATGGGGGCGAGACGTTTGCCGCATGACTGGGCTTTCTAGCCGCCGGGATATTGCAACTCGCACCTCCCTTGTGCACTACCTAACGTTTTAACAATGGCATTTTTGTTTTTCATTTCTGTGCCGGTCAATTGACATGCTGAGCCCGTTACATCTCGCACAGGCTCCCGCTCTTCCCGTCCGGCGTAGAGTTACAATCTCGGTGTCAAGCCAATCTGCACAGATGAACACAGCCACTTGAAGCCTTGAACACCCATGTACAGCTCCCAACTTCTTCCGGACAAAGATATCCATCCCATCTATGGTGCCCATCTCAGCAAAGAGTCATCTGACCTGACCACTCATGTTATTTCGCACCGCCGGCGAGATGGCCGTCCGACAAAGCCATAAATAGAAAGACCAAAAAAAAATATAAAAACACACCAAAAAAACACTTTCCTCCCGCCCCATCCATCCGACTTTCTTCCTCCCACCAACAACAACCCCCAAGAAGAAAATACAACGAAAGACTGAAAGAAAGAGCCAAAAAATGGTCAGCACGCGCTCCTCCTCCCGCGCCAACTCCCTCGACCCAGACTCATCCCCAGCACTGCGCACAAAGCACAAGCCCGACACGGCGCCATCATCCACCACCAAGCGCCGGCCCAGCGCCTTCCAGCACGCTCCCACCTTCTGGACCCTCGTCTGGTTGAGCATCTCCCTGCCCCTCGTCATCTGGGACACATGCTACGTCCTGGGCAGGCCGCACACCATGGAGGGCGGCTTCGCGCACTGGCCGCTCTGGTCGCCGTACAAGCTCTACGGCGCGGTGGACTACATCTACGGCTGGAAGGCGCTCCACGACAAGAACGGCTTCACCGCCGCGCAGGCCATCCTGAACGCCGGCGAGGCGTCCATGTACCTGGCCTACCTGTGGCTCTGGCATTCCGCGGCCGAGCCTGCGCCCGGTGGGAACAAGGTTGTTTCGGGGCGGCCGGGCGCGCTGTCTTTGCTGGTCGCGTTTAGTGCCGCCGTCATGACGCTTAGCAAGACGGTGCTTTACGGTAGGTGTTTTTTTTCTTCTAATGCTTTCATGTATATATATATATATATATGTGTGTGTGTGTGTGTGTGTGTGTGTGTGTGTATGTGTGTGTGTACTTTCAAACTTGGGTTTAAGGGGTATGTATGCCATTTGTTGACGGGAACCAGGGTTGAACGAGTACTTCTCAGGCTTCTCCAACATAGGCCACAATGACTCCCTGAGCCTGGTTTTCCTATGGATCATCCCAAAGTAAGTACTTCTCTTACTCTGCAACTCGATCGCATTCGTCTTTCGCGTCACAAATCAAAGCTGACATCCTCAGCGGCGCCTGGCTCATCGGCCCAGCGTACATGGTTTTCACGATGGGCACCGAAATCCTCGACAACCTGGAGGATACGGCCCAGGCAAAGAGAGAGTAGACGCTGTGTAGCTCATCTGGGGGGCTTGGTATCACACCGGATGGGACTCATCATCCTGCATGCCGAGCGCAGTGTAATGACCACGAGTACATATTAACAACATTCTTCAGCCAGTGGTCAAATTTATTATATTCTCGTCTGGTGATTTGACTAGTTTTATATACGGAGATGAACCGCGCAGTCTTGCACGTCGTGTGCGCAGCACGTAGGGGGTATCATCCATGACATAAGAGCTTGACGGGTATTTCGCAATAGGGAACTTCTTTGGGGGGGGGGATGAGTCAAGGGCGCTCAAATATGCTCATGTGCAGTCCTGAGGCTGTAATTGACAATGCATTAAGACGGAGACGGAAAGGGGAAAAGGAAAAAGAGAAAGAACGTTGGTGCGCCACGCTAATTGCTGTGAGTGTTCTGCTGAAGGATGTTGTGCTCGATGGTGATTTCTATCAATCATTTTGCCTCGGTCAGGCCGCCGAGGTCAGCATACTGCTCCC
Source organism: Atkinsonella texensis (assembly GCA_001008035.1). Lineage (NCBI taxonomy): Eukaryota > Fungi > Ascomycota > Sordariomycetes > Hypocreales > Clavicipitaceae > Atkinsonella > Atkinsonella texensis. The sequence continues at coordinate 44,505 of KQ061796.1, forward strand.
AGGCGTCACTGCCTCCACTACCTGCTTCGTCAGGGTCTTTGCCATCCAGGAATGCCTGCATGGCAGACCAATCACCCGAGTCCCGGGACAGAACATACAGTTCCTCCCCATCCACATCGTCTTCTCGAATCGACAGCGGCATAGACTGGGACTGGGGCAACGACCCGGGTCGCTTGAGGTCTGTCTGCACGACTGGACGACTGAAGGTTTGTCCGCCCTGACGTTCGTGATCTCCAAAGTGGCCAAATGTCTTGACCGCATGATAATAGCCGTCTAGGGCAGTGCTCATGGGCCGTCGTTTCACTGCCTTGGGCGGAGAAAGCGTCGTTGCATTGGGTGAGCTGGCCGTGGTGTACATGAAGCTGCTCAAGTCCCTGTGGCTCCAGCGACGAGTATAGGCCGGCATTTCCAAAGACGAGTCCGTCACCACAGGGGAACCAAGTGATGACTCCAGGGTTTCCGCCATGCTGACCCAACTAGGAACCGTGCTGATATTGCTGGACCCTGTCCCTGTCTCTGACGCTGTCGAGCCACTTCGGTGGGCAAGCACGGCTGGATGCGCAGGCTGGGACATGGCATCTGGCTCCATGCATACCTGGTTGGTGCCATTGCCATAACCATGTACCACTATCTCGTGATAGAGGGACTTGCTCGAGCTGACTGATGCCGGCGCAGAGACAGATGGTGCCCTTTGCAGTCGCCGCATTGATCTTCGAAGGGTCGAGCTTCGACTCAGTGACTGCCTCATTGAGTTGGTTCGTTGCACCACCACTTGACCGTCTGACGGCAGAGAGGCTCGCCTCGACTTGGCTGGCAGCGGAACGTCCTCTTTGTGTGTGATGGCGAAGTAATCAATGTCGGGTTGAATTTCAAACTTCGTGGCAGCAGGCTCTGACAATGACGCTTCGGGCTGCTCCATGAGACGACTCAGAACAGGCTCGGTCCGACCCCGAGGCAGCCCACCTGAGAGCTGATCATCCTCCCACGGAACCTTTGTGTTTCTGGCTATTGAGACAACGTAGGTCGCTTTAGCATCGTCTGGCACGCCTTCTGGGCGCTGGGTGGCATTCTGCAGTGTCTGATGCACAGCATAGATCAAGATCCATCGTATTTTGCGGCCATCCACCAAGGATACCTTTTCGTGTTTATCCAGCTTTCCTGGCGCAAGTACGCATTCCTCCTCAAAGACTCTATAGGCTCTGACAAGGCTGTTGTCAAAGGAGTCCTCCTTCCAGTTTGACGCTTTCACGAGAGACGCATGGTTCACGTGGCGGTCGTCATTCCGGTGCTTTGACACTCGAGGCAGCCACGACATGCGTCTTGTCCGTCGGCTTTGTTGTTCTTGGTGCGGTAGCTTAGGCAATGGGTGCTTCAACGACTCGAATCCGCATCTTGAATCGAATGACTGAACGAGCTGCAATGTACAGATGCCACCCGCGGCGACCGACGGCATCGCTTCAGACGAGCTATAGGTATCGTCAACCAATAGATTATATAATGCTTCAAAATCTCGTGCCATGGCACGATAGGTGCAGCCGTCAAATGAAAGCGGTGGATAATAGCCCAGACTTGCACTATAGAAGGTGAGCAAGAAGCTGCGAAAGTGCTCCAAATGAGCCCGGACGCCAGCGGGAATGCCCAGGTGCGACTCCGAGAGCTCCTGGTCCAAGAAGCTATTCAGCATGGTGGGTGTTTTCTTCAACCTCAAGTCCAGCTCGTCTTTAGCATCGCACATGAGTTTCCGTGTCGCGAGGCTCACATACTGCAGAAGCCTGCGTCAGCGTCATAGTCTCCCAGAAGAGCGCAGGGCACTTGGTTCTCTCCCCAACAGTATCGCAAATCTATACAGAGTTCAAAACACATACCTGGTAATCTGGTTTCGTGGCAATAGTGTCGCTCATACCTACACAATGGGTCAAGGCTTGAAGGTAGAGCGTTTTCAAGAGAAACGTCTCTGCTAGGCGCAAAACAGCCAACGCATGATCAGGCTGATTTGCGAGGCGTAAGTAACCCCCCTTGTCAAGATAGTTTACGAGATCTGCAACGTTATTAAAGGTGCCACCAGATCGATACTCATGCATGCATTCAAGAAGTCCGACCATGGCTTCACCCAGTGTTTCTCCCACGAGCGATCTCTCAAGCACCCATGCGAAAAAGTTTCTCAGTAGCAGCTGATGACGCTGGATTTGTTTCTGATGTGCGCCTTGCGGCGGTGGAATAAAGAGCTCAACTATCTGCCCTGGGTTGGATCGATACCAGCTCTGGATCTCGCCAGGGCTTCGTCCAAGCCTAGGACCGTGATCGACAGGACGGATGACCAGGAACCTTTCGATCAGAGTGTAACAATTGCTCTCAAGAAGAAGTGAAAACGGTAATCTGAATGAGGCACAGTATTTAGTCGGTGGCCCCCTGCGAACGTCGTTGTAGTTGTGCAGATAAATCAGGCAGTTTCCGTCGCGGGTGAACAGCTCGGGGTCCTGCCGTGAAACACAGTCAGATGCGCTCGTTGGCCAACTAGGATGAGATATTCGGGATAGACATGCGAAGCACATTAGGACCTTGCGCGAGCTACAAATAGTTTCGGGCTTTACCTTTTCTACGTTATCCCAGCTTGTGCAAGTATGGCTTGCTCCATCCCATCGCTTCAATCCCGTGGACGGCATCAACGGTTTCAAGCTGGTGTCAGAGAGGGTGGCGATGGTAGCATCGAAGTCAGTCCGCAATCCAGAATTGCGGTTGCTCGCAGTCGAAGCAGCCTCCACCGGTGACGTATGTGAATGCATAATTGCTGCGAGATTCTAGCTTGTCGAGAGGCAAGGCAAGTTTCATGACACCGGGGGGGGGTTGCGATGAGGCTTAGGACGCGGGTCAAGTTGTCGTCATTCCGGTCTCCGTGCAGCGAGTGATGCAGTGACAACTTATTGATCCTGCCGTGTGATCTGCGCTTCCTTCCGCGTTGCCATGTCTGCCGTCCCTCGATTTGGGACAAAGCGATGTTATGTTGGTGCTCTGCACGTCCGCAAACCTCGGCGACTCCAGTGAACTCGGTTTGGCTCTTGGCCTTGCACACAATCCGGAAGCAACTGGTGATGGCCCAAGAACGGAATGCAGGGAGAAACCGGCTCAACGGGATCGGTCGCCTTTCTGATACACATATTACGGAGTAGGATTGACCATCTGGTATGTGCTGGGTACTCGCTCCACGGCCTGGCACATTCTTGACGTGGATGTGGACATGGACATAAGCGGACGGCTACTGTATATCGCGATTGCCCTAGTCGGGGACAAGCAAGCAAATTCCGGCCATGCAGCCAGCAGTCTGAGACTCTGACCTCCCTCGGCCTTTTGTCCCATGACGTCCGCGGCTGGCTTCCAACGCCAGCAACATCGGGTAAACTTGAGAGCTTGTGCACACTGCATATTGCAGGGATGAGCTATGATGAGCTATGATGAAATATTCGACGCTAGCCAACGCCCAACAGTTACAGGAGCGGTCACTTCGCATGGTAGCACATCATACATGGCGTTGCCTTTCCGTCGTGACTTTCTTGCTGGGAATCAAGTTGCAGCTCGTCATACTCCGTGGCTCCTAGTTTTTTTTTTTTTTTTTTTTTTTTTTTTTTCTCCAGTTCCGCCAGTCATCCAATTTCAAGATAGGAGCAATAATCCTGTATCCCTGCCGTGCGAATCGGGCCTCAACGCAGCCGTTGGGAGAGTTCCGAAACGCGCCACCCCATCAAAAAGTTTCCTGAGGTGGCAAATGACGAATTGACTGACGACTTTCGGGCAAGTCTGATACGTCTGATACTAGTGAGCCTAGCTAACCCTGCAGGACGCACCAGCACTAGCAGGGACCGCAATGCTGAGACGCTATTCAGCCATGTTTCGAGAGACCAGGGAGTTGAGAAATGGCAGGAATAAAATGGAAGACCTTATCATCCCCTTGGCAGTTCCTGGGACCCACAACATGTGCGATACACGCTATATACCTCTGAGCCTCCACCAAAACGCGCTGTGGTCGAGCATGTGCCATGTACCACCTGTGTGCATCCGTGTTCATCTGAAAATTGCTGCGGGTTTGACATTCCCATCCCCATATGGTGCCGAGCTGGCTCTAGCCCGGTACCGACGAGGATCATAGCTCCCAATCAAGCAAGCTACATTTACCAGTGTTAAGGGAGCAAGCCGGTCACTTGCAGGATTGTCTCCAATCAGTAGGTGGCCATACTCCTCCTCCTTATCAGCAATCAAATTCTGTGGAGTGTAAAATATATTAGTATCATAAACAACAGATTATTGGATATTCTGCCCTAGTTACAAGGATCAACCGATATTGATATACATCACGTGCATCTTGTGACCAGCGTCCCTTGACACTGCCAAAGGCATAGTAATAATTACACTATAATAAACGAACTGCACAGCTCGTCTCGGATGTGAGTAGATCAAAGATAAGGCTTATTACCAGAAGCACAAGATCACTGAGCCAGCAGCCTGCCAACAAAGGACATCGAATGATATTGCGGCTACTCTTCTAATGAAAGGGCACCTGCGGGGACAACCCAAGACGTTTCAGCAACAAAATCCTAATTACGTCACGCTCCATGCCTCGGCGGTGATAGTAGCGGGTTTCCGAAAGCGTAAAGGCCTTCCAGCAGAGCTGCGGATTGTTAGTTCTATTCAGGGCATGGCTCTCTAGTCCAGCATTACACCTGACCAGCTGAATCACAACCGTGTCCCTTGGCCTATGGGGTTATCATTAAAGACATCTCCCACGCCACTCATCATGCTTGCTCCGCCCTTTGAGGCATGTCAGAAACTGGGGTACAGTAGAACTGATAAGGGAGGATATGGAGTGGTCCAGAACTGCCCGCGACTTCGTTCTTGGGCTCTTCCGCATAGCGTGATGATGCCCTGACCAGATTCATTGAGTAATTGCCAGCAGCTACCTACCGTAATAGGTTAACTGAGGTTGGTACCGGTGAGCAAGTGAGATGTCGACTCTCTTGGCACCTCCCAAGTGAAATGGGTACATAAGTGACACACTTGGTGGCAGTAGACTGAAATATTCACGTCAAGAGCAGAGGGCGCAACGACTTATCTGGGACGACATGGCAGAATTTGCCCATGCAGCTCAAAGTTGTCAGTTGTCGTGGTGGAATCATTGACCCGGCAATCTGGGAGGAGTCGGCGTTGGCCCAGTCACCTGACGTGACGGTAGCTCACCAGGTCCTTAGCTAGTCGTCCCGTACCTCAGCGTCCAGAAATGGAAACCGGCAAAGAATCGTGAAACACAAGCACTCGCCTAGTCGGGGCCAGAGATGTGCTGGACATGTCGCAACAAATTCCATACACCTTTATCCAGTGTCCCTGCTCGGATTCATCCGCCACCGATATTGGCAATATCTCGGACGAAGAGCTAGAAGAGAATGACGAACGCACTTTCGACCCTCGTGCCCCGCGATCCAACTACAGCCTCTATCCTCTTGACCATCTCCTGTACTGCGAAGATTGCCAGCAGATCCGTTGTCCGAGATGCGTGACAGAGGAGATCGTCACCTATTACTGCCCAAATTGCCTGTTCGAAGTTCCTAGCAGCAACCTGCGTAGCGAGGGCAACAGGTAACCTACAAGAGCTTTGCGTCATCGCCCTGCAGAAAAAAAAAAACCGCCAGCTGATGTTGATCACAGGTGTACGCGAAGCTGCTACCAATGTCCAGTCTGCATTGGCCCGCTACAGGTCGGGTCTTTGCAGCTCGCCTCCGACGCGAATGCGCCGGCGTCGGAAGGACAACAGAATCCAACCGGCGGGCCGTACGCGCTCTTCTGCCAGTATTGTAACTGGTCGTCGACCGAAATCGGCATCGAATTCGATCGACCGAGCGGCATACACTCGCAGCTGGCCAAATTGGACAATGGCGGTACGCCGAAGATTACGATAAGAGATGTCAAGGAGAGGCGGAAGGAGAGCCCGGACGAGCCATCTATACCAGACGAACAAGTTGATCGAGACTTGCAATTCGCCGGTCTCAAGGCTTTTTATCAGGACCAGCTCACGGATGCGAATGCCTCGTTGGGCGGTATGCCGTTGCATGACAGCGTTGGGTTTTCATCACCGGCAGCCTTGACGAGAATCATGTCCCTGTATACCGGCCGGGGTCATACTGCAAGGCTACAACAGGGTCCCACGGATGTTATGCGCGAAGCATTGACCACAGAAGAAGGGCTCAAACGAGCCGAGCTGGATGAATCTGCCATGGTGAAGAAGATGATGAACGGGGGCTGGGGCACCACAACATCTGCAGAGCAACGCATGAATCAACTATCTTCAATGCGTTTCCAAGATGAGCTACGACCAGTTCCTTACCTTCTCCGCACAAAGCGCTCAAAACGCTGTCCCGCTTGCCGCCATATCATTTCCAAGCCAGAACACAAAGTTGCCACCACGAGATTCAAAATCCGGCTGGTAGCAAAGTCCTATATACCATCCATCACCGTGCGGCCCATGCTACCAACTGCTGCACCGGTGCCCGTCACATCGAGACCTGCCGCGAATGAGGAAGCTCCATTGACGCCACTGAAGCCATATCAGTACATCTTGACATTCAAAAATCCGCTTTTTGAAAACATCAAGGTGACGCTTGCCACGCCAAATACTACCCCAGGGCGGTTTGCCAGTAGAGTCACCCTGCTGTGTCCCGAATTCGAAGTGGACGCGAATATCGACATGTGGGACGATGCTCTCAAGGATGCCGCGCGGGATTCACGCCGGAAGGAAGATGGTGCCGGCCAAGGAGATGCTGCTAAGATCTGGGAACGAGGCCGTAACTGGGTTAGCATTGTGCTTGAAGTTATCCCAGCATCTCTGCAACCGGAGAATCGAAATTTCCTGGGAAACGGCGACGCTGATGGTGACGATGGTCCACTTAAGGAAGACGAAGACATTCTGGAAATACCCATGTTTGTACGAATGGAGTGGGAAGCCGATGTCCAGAATGACATAGGCACAGGTCCAGGGAAGGAAAAGGAGGCGAGAGAAAAGAGAGAGCTAGCATATTGGTGTGTCCTCGGCGTGGGACGCATCAGTCACGAGTATATTCATGCACAGGAGCCGTAGAGTAATAGATAGATACCCCAGGAAAGAGAAAAAAAAGACTTTTACGGATATGACAAATAGTTGTGGTCGTGAGGATCGATCAAATATCATGTAGCAGCCCGCATCATTTATATCAAGCTACCATACTCATAAGACGCCAAGCCCATTTTTTTAATGACCAACCATCAGATGTGACAGAAATTACCAAACAATCCCGAGTTCCCAATTGTCATGCCATGCTTCGAATTATTGTTTTTACTCGGCGTTGCCGCTCTGGGGGAACTCGAAGTTGACGTTGCGGCCAGTAAGTCGGCGATAGACCTCGGCGTAGGTGTCGAGTCGGTAGTCAACCCCGACACGCTCCTTCTCGTCAAGGAAAACCTTGAGGAGCTTGCTGCCGTCCTCCTTGGTGCGAATACGCTTGCCAACAATCTCGACAGGGAAGCAGAGATCGGCCAAGATGGCGTCATGGACAGCAGTCAGAGTGCGGGAGCGAGGTCGCTTCTGCTTCTGGGTGTTGCGGGAGCGGGCAGATCGCTTGGGGCGGGGCAGGATACGGCGCGACGCGAGGATCAGAACATGGCGGTCAGAGAATTTCTTCTCAAGCTCACGGGTCAGGCTGCGAGGGCTAATATTAGTATTGGGGCCGCGTAGAATAGCAAGCGCGAGGATGATAACTTACCGCTGCTGGACACGGTGGAATCCCTGCAGGGAAGGGACGGGGACAAAGATGACAACAGCCTTCTTGCCGTGGCCAACTTCGATCTATTCAAGACCCAAAGTCAGCATGCGAGCTCCAGGGCAATTGCCTTGGACCGCTTCCCGTCCTGTTCCAGAAGTCAATTGTACGCTGGCCCGGCGCGCATCCCGAGAACGACGAAGACCAAGATAAAATTTTGGAGCTGTGTACCAAACTCAAAAATTTCTTTCTTCGCCGAGGCAGAAGGTCGGGTTCGCTTCGTTTTGCTCATTTCAGGGGAACGCTCATCTAGCCATTGTAGAGTTTTCTTTTGGAAACAGGATCTCGAAAGGCGCCATGGGTCCGGAAGAAAAAAAAAACTAAAATCTATGTATGTGCGCTTCATGTTCTCACCTCGCGGGCAGAGACGAACTGCAGAGGTCGCAGGGGAACCTTGAGATCGGCAGTGTTGGTCTCGAGATCGTAGAGAGCCTGAGCAATCTGCTGCTCAAGCTCCGAGGGGTTCTGCCGCGAAGGGCTGTTAGGGGCGATCTTGTTCAAGGCCTGGGCGCTCATCTTGACTGGTGGTGCACAACGATGATGGTGTGTTCGAGCAGTGGTGAGGGCTTGGGAAGTTTTGCGCAATTGCTAACAGGTCGCTAGGTTGGGGTTTCGTGCCCTGATATGTGTGGGTCGCTTACGGTTGGTGCGACACTCGAATATCACGCGACATGGCACGTGCGCCGTTGACGGCCCTCCTCATTTCAAGATCATCAGTTCAGGTCAAAATAACCTCCGTCTAGGCAGCCAGCCATCCGGCTGTGCACGGGGCTTAGCTGATTGGAATCCTGTCTTGCATCATTAAGCACCAATTGATGTGGATTTGAGCTCCTCGTCCGTCTCTTTCGTGATCGTAGACTTTATAGTTCTTTGCTCCTTACTTCAAGGTTGTCATCCATGGCATTTCTGCATCTGTCAACATGGCAAGTGCCAGCAGCTGTCGGCGTGGAGCATGGCAGTGCGACACACTGCACTTGCCCGGGCATTCTGAACGAGCTGAACTTGGAATTGTTTTCTGAGGAAGGTAGGAGCATAACGCAAGTCTGACAATCCATTCGACTAAACAAAAACTTGGTCGTGAATCTCTGTCTTTTCCCCCATTCTGTATTCTTTCCACCTCCCTGACTTTTGTCCTTCACTCTGGTCCTTATTCATAACTTCCCTGCTTCAGTGAATGATCAAGCACTTGAATTCACTTTCCTACTTCCTCGTGTTCTCAGATTGTTCTACTTGCACGAACCTACAATGCGTGTTCTAGTGCTGCTTGTCACGTACGGCATCGCCACGGTGCTCGGTCAATTCAACCATGCTATCAACTCGTTTGCGTACCAAGGATGTTCGACCATCGATTTGACTTGTTTCTCTGCGCCTGTCGATCTGGTTAATAGTCCTCTGACCCCTGAATCTTGCCAACGAGCCTGCCAGGGCCATCGATTCGCGGCTCTACTTCCAACGTAAGTTCCTCTCTGAAGCTCTGATTCATTCACACGAAGTTGACTTGAATCAGAGAATGCCGCTGTGGGGATGATTCCAACGCTATTAGACCACTCGATGAAAGTGTGTGCAACTATGCCTGTGGCGGGGATTCATCACATGGCATGTGTGGGAGTATTTGCCCGGCGGAGGGACCAGGAATCGCCAATGTCTACACGAAAACTGATGCGGCAAGTCAGCAGACTCAAGTCCAGACAATTCAGATCACTTCTTCATTGGCGCCACCTGCCGTTTCGACAGCTTCAGAGGCAGGCAATTTGTCGGAGCAGTCCGTAGAAACGCAGACAGAGCAACCAGGAGGCTTGATATCCCCTGCCGGTCCAGCACCTGAAGCCCCGACCATGTCCACCGTCATTTTGACATCTTCAGAAGGTCAGACTACTGCTGTGGTTTCAAGCTCAGAATCATCGCCTTCAGAAGAGTCAACTACGCCATGTCCGGTGGAAGACGTCACGACTTCTGAAGGGGCATCTCCAGTGACTGTTCCGCCGGCCACTACAACCTGTGACGAGGAACCTTCCAATTCCACAAAGAGTGCGCAAACGTTGACCTCTTCTGTTCCTCAAAACCCTACCACTGCTGCTCCACCTATGTACTCATCCGGGACCGACACGTCTCCAGCACCACACGGTTACTCGGATCCATCTCAATCGGAGCAGCCGCTGACTGGAACGGCTAACAGCGTATACGATTCCACTCTGCAGGTTATGGAATTCCCATCTACGAGTACACTGTGGTCGCGTACTTCTGATATAGTGCGCCCCACGGGCCAGGCGCCAGTGCCTGCACAAGTGACCGGGTCAGATTCTACTCACAGTATGGTTCCGCCGCTTACCGCAATTGGGGGGCTCGCTCTTGTTGCAGCCATAATCATGTGAAGCTGCCGAGCGGTGCACGGCATGCCGGTCAATCAGGCCAGTCAGGCATCAATGAGCATCTCGTTTAACTTTTTGGGACAGTTTTGGAAGTCAGTTGATAGCTGGAGTGAAAATTGAAGGCCACGTAGTACCCTAGAGCGGTCAGGAGCATGTAAATATCCCGTAACCTAATGTTTGTCAAAGTTGTCATCAAAACAAACGAATTGTCCTTTATTGCAGCTTTCTGTGTCTCATCTTGTATCGCACTCAAAATCCGCGCCACACTAGTACTTCGAAGGCAAGCTGTTCAAGTGACCTAATCCTTTTCAAACCGTCGTTAATCACCAAATTACCCGGGTGCACGGTGCCTTTTCTTCTCAACAAGGCCTTTGTACTTTGGTATCTTGGTAGATATAATTGCCAGAAGGACTTGGGAAGAAGCACTAGGGTAGCTGTATAGAGGAAGTCTGACGTCATGGGTCATATTTTGGCGTCTCCACAGGACCAGCCAGAAACCAAAAGAGGGACAAGCATACGTGCCCCTCACAAGCGTAATAATCTCCCAGCGCAAGTATTCTGAAATGACACGATCAAAGCGGTTAATATTTTTTTTATATATCGAATGGAGATCAAGGCCGTGGAACTGTTGTAATGTTGCGCTGCAGCCCTGAGATCCTGATTGAGCGCAATGGCAATGGTCGATATTGAATCAATTGTTGTTCCACACAGTCATGTGATGACCGGGGCAACGGCTCGAAGTCCCCCCACCTGCCCCTAATGCAATACTTCTTTGCTTGGCCATCTTCAGTACCCTTCATGTCATCAGAGATTCTGGTTCTGACAAAGCGGCAGAAACTCACGATTGAACTTAATTATGCAGTCGGGAATCTCAGGTATGTCACTTGCCGCGTTAATTCCATGCTATTCGTTGAGTCCTTAAGCATTGTTGACTTAATGGACCCCGCATTGCGCAGCATCGCAAGAGCTCCAGGCGGAGTTCAACTCGCTGCTGTCCTCGTCGTCGACTTTTGGTCTTGTTGTTAGCATCGATAAAGAATCCCTCGTTCCCGTGGCGGCACTGCCCTCGAAATCACCCTCATTCGTTGATAATCTGCCCAGCTTGAAACCCCATCTGCAGCCCGATGCCGCACTTTACCTTCTGCTGCAGCGCTACGACGATGAGCCACGCCTGGCTGCGATTACGTATGTTCCGGATTCAGCACCTGTTAGGCAGAAGATGCTTTTTGCATCTACGAGATTGACGCTCGTCCGAGAATTGGGCTCAGAGCACTTCAGAGAGACAATATTCGCTAACTCGGCGGACGAGTTGACCGACATTGGTTTCAAGAGGCATGATGCGCACAACCAGTTGGCTGCACCACTGACGGAAGAGGAACGGACGCTTGGTGAAGTCAAGCGTGCTGAACAGGAGGCTGGATCTGGGACGGGATCGAGAGAAATACACCTGAGCAAAAGCTTTGCCATGCCGATTGCGGAAGACGCCACTGCCGCCCTGAACGAGCTGAAGCAAGATGGCGGACGATTAGTCACAATGCTGGTAGGTGGAGTGGTGGTTGATATCGAAAGCGCCCCGAGCAAGTATTCTGATGAGGCATAGAAAATCAACGTTGAAAAGGAGTCGGTGGAGTTGGTCCCTGAGTCACCGCGACCGTCCTCGATTACAGAGCTATCCAACGTAATTTCGACCAGCGAGCCTCGATTCACATTCTACCGGTTTTTCCATACCCATGATGGCGCAGAACAATCTCCGATCCTGTTCTTCTATACTTGCCCTGTTACACCTGGTAACAAATCCATCAAGAACCGCATGCTGTATCCCCTGATGAAGCGAGCCGTGCTCGAAGTCGCGGAAAGGGAGGCTGGCTTGACGTTGGTGAGGAAATTCGAAGTAGAGGAGCCGAGTGAAATAACGGAGCAGTCAGTCACGGACGATCTTCATCCCAAGACTACTGCAAGGACGGGATTCAGCAGACCCAAGCGCCCTGGTCGATGAGCTTCCAGTCAAGTTCAAGAATCAAACGACGAGTGGACGAATACAAAGTATCATTTATTGTTTGAAAACATAATTGTGACAGATTTGAGAAATCTGTGTTGTAATATGTCAATATTGGCAGACAGACATACCCCCTCATAACTCAGTTCTATGCATGGTGAACAGTGGCTCTCAACTACCCAACAACGAAAAATCCCCAGGACAAAAATAGCAGAAAACAGTAGCAGCCATTTTGAAAAAAAAAAAAAAAAAAAAAAAAAAAAAAAAAAAAAAAAAAAAAAAAAAAAAAAAAAAAAAAAAAAAAAAACAAAAAAAA
>KQ061797.1:0-19860 GCA_001008035.1 Atkinsonella texensis
AACAATAGTAACTATATTTATAAAGAGAGAAGAAGAAGTTCTATATCTACTTTATTATCTAGCTTTATATACTCTTCCTTAGTTCCCTCTATTATTCCCCTTACTAGAATTCCCTTATAACCTATATTTCCCTTACCTTAGTATTACTATACTGTTACCTTAGTCTTATTGTAGGTACTGTATTCCTCCGCCTTAGCTCTGTTACGGGCCTGTGGCGCGACCTCCCTAGGTCCCGTCTAGGACCTAGTCTCCTCCTTTCCTTGATCCAGCTTGGGCTAAAGCCTAAGCCCGTGACATCTATTCCTTCTTTGAAGGGGTTATATAGAGCGATAATTGCCACGTGCCTATAGCTTATGCCTACAGTACAACCCACAGTTCACGGACTGTGTACACACTGTACAACCCCACTATGTTGACCATTCTGTTATGTAACAATAGATAGCGTTAATAATAGTGGATTTATATAATAAACGGCTAGATTTAGCTAGGTTATTTATAAGCGTAATAGGGTGTAAGACGTACAATAACTCTTGTTAGGTTGTATAATAATTATATAATTGTATAATTGAATTATAGATAATAATGATTCTGGCATCCCTATAGCTGCTTCCTAGCTATTATACCTATTTAGGGTCACGTGTAAAGGCATGTGCGGGATCCGTGCCTTTTTCCGCAACACTATTCTCAACCTAGGATCGTTGCATATTTAGCAAATTCTTTGTCCCGGCTTATCATTTCAAACTCTTCTGGGAATAATCCTAATTGCAAATCGACGCCACCATCATTATGCATCGGCAAGATGAGGCACATTCTAAATGCCGTGTTGAATCCACCTAGTAATGGGCGAACCACTTCAGGCACGCCTGCTTCATTGGCAAATAAGTCATCGCCAAAGGCGACTGCAGACGCAGGAAGCAGCATTAGGTTCGTAATCATCAAGTCAAAGCCACCTAACCTCATAAACGCATATTTGAGCTGAGTGTAATCCTCGACATGCTCCAACAAGGCATAAGAATCATGCACGACTTGGTGCGTCACACGCGGCGCTGCTTGACGGATGAGCAGCGCAATGCGGCCGATACTCGTTGAATCAGAGCACAAAGTGTCTATAGAAATGGAGAGCCGATTGACAACCAGCAAGTTACCCATATACGAGTCTGGGACGCCTGAGAAAAATGGCCGGCCATTTATGGTAAGCTCGAGAATGGACTCGTCAGTAGAGGCGTCGACTTGCTCACCACGGATTTCCGTTGCGGCTCGATACCGCGCTCGAATTGCGGCACGCCAGAGAAGAGCTTGCAGAATATCACTAGCCGACGAAACGAGGCCTTTGGATTCAGGATCCAGTGCGACCTCGGCGGTCAACTTTTGCAACTTCTCTGCGGAAATATGAAACGTGCAGGTTTGCAAGGTACGATCTGGCACGGCTGGCGGCTGCGTAGGAGAGACAAATTTGTCTGTCGGGCCTTTGTGCACAAGACCCCTGGGCGCTTTAAAGCCAAGATATGCCCAGGTCTGCGGATCGATCTCCTCAGCCGATCGGGCATACCCTTCCGTCTCCCATTGCGCATGCAACAAGTTACGGTCCATACTATCCGGATGCAGCCAGCTACAGTTGGCTGATTCGTCGCCTTGTACGAAACGGCAGCATTCTGCCCACGCACGAAGAGTAGTCACAATACCAGTACCGTCGAATGCAGAATGGTGTAAACCTGTCACGAGCAGGACGCCGCCTCGGATGAAGTTGACTTGGGCGCGGAAGATGTCGGCGGGTTGTTGTGGGAACCAAGGTGCGTCGAGAACGAGCTCGTCGTCAAACACGGGCACAAAGCTTTTAGCCCGTAGTTCGTCAAAGGAAGGGAGGTGCTTAGTCAAGTCTTTGCTCGCGATCTGTCGGGGACGTTCTGGATGTTCTAGGTACGTTGCTGTGCGACTGACGCCATTTAACACATCTCTATGACGAGACGGTATAGAGATTATTTGAACACCCTTCTTACCCGAGTTCTGTTGTCCACAAAACTCGCCGACTTTACCATCCACCGCCGGAATCAACGAAATTAACCGCTCGAACCCGCGGCCCAATACGTCCAAGATCTTGTCCCGCGTTGTGTTTTGTTTTGTCGGCAAATAAATCGCCATCTTCATGTAGATCTTGGGATTCAACAAATCGAACCCGTTTGATTTCAGCGAGAAACCCTTCTTGTACCTAGCGAGAAGATGTTTCATCTGGTCTAATGTGTCAGCGGAATTGTTTTCTGCACCACCTTTATCATTGCCTGAGGTCAAGCTTGACGTCATGCGGACAATGGCAGCAGCAAATTTGGCTATTGTTGGGTTCGCGTAGAGATGGCGAGGGGATAATTGCTCGCCTGAGAGACCTGTCGCAGCGCGGACGGTTCGAATTACTCGCACAGCGAGTAGTGAATCGAGATCGGCTTCGAACAGATCGGTAGTTTCTGCGATGTTTTTCAGTTTTGGTGTAAGTGAGTGTATGATGTGCGCCACAGCATTGCTAACGGATTCACTCGATGTTACATCAATCTCAGCTGCCGAAATCTGGACGTCCACCTCAGAGAGCCGCGAATGATAAAACTCGGAGATGTATTGTTCATACAGCTGGACTGTCGCGGCGCGCTTGATCGTGTCTTTATCCGTTCGTATAAACGGCTTATCCGGCTGCGAAAACATAATAAAGTCTCGATGCAACTGATCTTTATGCAGGGAGGACGCGTTCGCCCGTTGTACCGCGAGCCAAATACTCTCAAAAAGTGCATCATTGCCTACAGCGGGATTGTTCAACTCAATAAGAAGCGCCGCCTGCGAGCGGCCCGTACCGACAATCAAACAGCCCTTGACTGCGATATGGGTCGTGATGATGGCTTCCATGTCCAATGGCTGAATTTTGTACCCGTTGGATAAAACAATGATATCATCATTGCGGCCGTGGTAGGCGTAGAGCTTGGGGTTGGTTGGGTTTCGGACGTATAAGTCCTTAAGATTAATCGAGTTTTCGTTGACAAAGGTGTGGAAGATGCCCTGGAATAGCTCCCAGTGTTCGTTCCGATGGACCCAGTGTTCGTATACACCAGACTCGACTTCTTTAAACTCAAAGCCCGAGTATGGGTGAAAGGCAAACCAGTGCCAATCCTCGCGTGGAACCCAGAGGTTGCCCATGAACAATCCTTCAGTTGTGCCAGTCAAGTTGAGCACACGCACCACCTTGTTGACTTTATTTGCTACACTTTTGGTCACGGGGCCTGTACAGTTGGTCATTAAAGCTTTCTTCCTGAAAACGGACGTGCGAATACATACCACCTGAAGCGCATATAAATTTGGAAGGCCTAAACTTTTCCAATACGTCTGGCGCATCGCCTAGCTCGTCAACAAGAGAGGGTACGATACTCCATACGTTGATCTTGCCGTGCTCTGCAAGACTATCCAACAGCGCAATGTTAGGCAAAACACCTGGTGGACCCAATACGCAGTGCATACCAAATAATGCCGGTATTATAATATCCATGATAATGCCGGCACCCTGCGCTCGTTTCAGCGGTCAAGTCGTGTCGGAGCTCACAAAGGGGCATAATAACTCACATGACTCATCGGAAATGCAGAATATATTCTATCGCCTTCATTCCAATCCTCTGTCCACGGTAACAAACCATCGTCGCCCTCTGTTGGTGGAAGCAGCCTTACCGCATCCATGGTCCCAATCAGAGCGTGAGGCCAACTAATTGGTTTCGGCAGGCCCGTCGTACCCGAAGTATGCAGCAAGCAAAATACTTCTCGCGAGTCTTTATCCCACGTTCGGTCGTATGGATAATGCTTTGTGCCCTGCGCATCCAGCAGTTCGTTGAGCTCGGGCATGTTAAGTATGCGCAAAGGTCGATGCTGAATAAACTCTTGTTCGCATGGTTTTTCAACAGGTTGGATCCAGATTTGGCAGTTGGAGGCTTTGAGTACCGCGAGCGCCCCTTCCGTGCTGTTCTTTGGAGAAAGGAAGAGAGGCTATTTCATCTTCAAGTCAGCCCGAAGCCAGACATTATAAGAATGATTCGATGCGTACCTGATATCCAGCCTTTACTGACGCATGAGTCAATATAACGTGTCGCAGATCATCTATGTCACTCCCAAATTAATCTTTTCTGACTCGTTTTAAATAGTTTGGAAAGCCTGTATGGAACTTACGAGGTCCAATGTACCCTAGAACCTCCTGCTTTGTGGTTGCACCCACTTGATTGACCAACCACCACGCCAGCTTGTTCACCGCGTCGACAAATGCACGCGCTGAAATCTCACGGAAGCCTTTTGAGATGTCTGTTGATTTTGCTATCGAGTAGATGATGCGGTGCGGATCCGAGGACGCCAATTCGTCTAGGATCGTAGGTAGGAATCGCTTTCCACAACCTGCCGGGATAGGTGCCATGCTGGGAAGGTGCCTTCGTTGAATTCTCGTCAAAAAATCGATTCAAGTATCAAACAAAAAACGTATGATCTTCAAGGCTAGTGCAAGTATAGCGTAGATATAGGTAGACTCGGAATAGATGATAGGATATGATCGAGAGAAGGTTAGGGTAGCAAGAGTGTTCAGACTAGCTTAATGACAAGTGTGATGCTAAAATCTAACCTTCACGTTTAAAACCCAGCTTTTTTTATTGCTAGGGAGCGAAGCAATTTTTATAGTAAAGTTTTGACACGAACCACAAATTGAAGTCGCATCGCTAGTTGGTAGTGAACCGTTAACTGCTGCGGATTCCAGCCCCGTTGGGCTTCCAGAGTTCCCGTTGGGAAATCGGTTCTACCAAAGGAGACACGTCGTTGCTGCCAGTTTGATGGCCTCGATTACATTAGGTTATTCATCAAAAGCAAGATCCTTTCTACTAGCACTCGACCAAAGAAGGTTGCATTTCCCCAACCTACTTTAGCCGCTCAGCTTTACAGGCAAACCAATTACCCTTCCCAAAATGGCAAGTCGGGCCGAACTCGATTCGGCGCTTGGTGAGACTAAGCGGCAACTGGCCGAATGTAGTAAGCCAGGGTCCTTCTCGTCCAAGCCTCTGATTTCATGTCGCTAGCCGAAAGGATCATGCCGCCGCTCACGATTGTGAATACTGCGGATTGTATCGAGATTGGCTAAGAATGGCGCCACGAAAAAAAAAAAAATCCATCACACACTGCAACGCAGGGTCTTACATTGCTCCGACGTATGCCGAATCCAGTCCACCGGCGCTACATGGATTGATTCACCCATCACCTAGTTCCACGTAAACTTGCGGTAGTCCATTTTATCGCCACTTCTTTCTGACAGAGAGGATCTTTGGCAAAAGATATGCGAAGCTAGGTCCACAAGGCTGGCTTAGGGTGCCATAGCACGGGGTTGCCGTTGTTGCGTATTGGTGCACCCGATACATTAGAGCCTGGGAATTAGGCTACTGAGCTCAGTCTTGTACAAGCAACTCGTCTTGGCCATATGCTAAGCCACAAACATACGTGTGGTGGAAGTCGAAGCTCGAAAATAATTGCACAGGTGACTGCAAACAGCTCCGTCGAGGGAGCTAAACATACAATTTCGAGAGGGGAGAGACTACTAAGGATAAGGCTAGCACTACGAAAGGATGTTCTAGAATTACTAGTCTACAGTAATCATCTTGTACGCCACTCAATAATCAGAATCAGGGATCTCGAATGATATTCTTGATTGATAATACTACCAAGCTTACTCTCTTGTCTGAAATAAAATAAGGCTTCCATGTGCCTTTGAATAGATAAAACGAACTCTGATTCCGTACCACAACAGCCATACTTTGCTCTCATCGCTTTCAAAGCCGATCAGTTCGCTGTTCATCTTTAGTTTATCGAGGCATCTCATTTATCCTACATATTAAAGCATACAGCGTCAAGATGACGGAAGTTTCAACCCTATTCCCGACAATCCACGATCATGTCGCCAATGATGTTACGCCTGGCCATGAGGCCGAAGAATCTCTCCAGACTGCCAACCATGCGGCCCAAATTGCAGCCAGCGTTATGGAAATGTCTCAAAAAATTCTAGAGATCATTCTGCAATATTCTCTCAACAAGTTTACTCACTCTGCTGAAAATCTGGCCCTCGGAGTGCCGCTATTTCTTTCTATTATTAATGGATTCGTGGGGGAGCAAAAGCAGCTTAAGATGGTTTTGCCTGGATTTCCATTTAAATCAGCCAACAAAGTCTACAAGGTCTTGGGTTATTTGCCTGATAAAGCTGAAGAGTTGGCTTTAGAGCGCTTGAATACCATGTGCAACCGAATTGCAGAGATATATGCGCCAGGGGCGACTTTGACTATTGTTTCAGATGGTCTTGTCTATAACGGTAGGTCCCCAAGGCGACTCCCCTAAACTTTTACGTGTAACAACTAACACAAGACACAGACCTGTTGAGTATCCCCGACAAAGATGTCTGGGCTTACGGCCAAGCTATCCGAGTCATGGCCGCCAAAAAGGGCTTTGCGCATATCGAGTTCTCTCGCATTCGCGACCTCGTCAGTTTTCCGCTCCCGCAGCAGCTCGAAGAAATCACATACGTCGCCAACGCGACTAACTTTCGCTGCTACATGCTTAACAGGCATGGAAAACCCAATTTGGACATTGATGCCGAGATTGCGAATAACGTAGATACGCTTATGACGTATCGCGGTTATTCGCGTTTTCTTCAATCCGACTTGCAGCATGTATTTCACGCTAAGAAGAGCTTAGGGGCTAACAAGTATAAAAGAAATGTCAAGTTTCTTGCTAAAGAGATGTTGCGACGAGGATATGTAAGTGTGTTTCTCTTCGTCATATTGATATAATACTTATTAGCAATCAATCCATTTAGGCTTTCGCGGATGCAATTAAGGAAACTTACTCTAACTACCTTCGTCTCTCTATCCACGAGTCAACTGGTGCCAACAAGATCTCTATAAGCCTTCTTAACACAGAGTCGGGCTACACTACGCCTTGGCACTGCTCAGTTGCATTGTTAGAAACCGGCGAATGGTTAAGTGCGCCGATGGGCGACTTCTTGCATGATAAGACGCTTGAAGTGGTAGAGGAAGAAGGCAGGCCATCGTATTTTAGATCGAAGTTGCTCAAAGCAAATGATCATGTTTAGAGCCAGAGACGGCTACTTACAGTCACGGTCGCAAGGGAGGATGATTGGTTAAGGTTTTGAACTCTCTTGGCATTGACTCTTCCTTGTCAGATAAGATCGTACAAGAGTGTAGGTGGGATAGTACATGATGAATATCAGAATGCGCAGAGGAATTGACAAGTCATCATTTATAAACAAGGATGCACGCATTAACAATTTTCTCAGTGAGGCTAGCAACATAGTGAGTGGGTCGCGCATGCTTTGTTATATCATTCTGTATGAGACGCCGGTAAATTTCAGTACTCGAATATGGTTCTAAAGGCTACTCTTTTCCCCCTGCACAAAATGTGAGTCTCATCCTAAAATCGAACTAGAAGATGATTCATTCATTGAACTAATCTGCTAAGTTTGTCCACCTGGCTTTCCACTCTTGATAAGATTGAGACAAGGCCTTCACGACTCTCAACTCGACTTCTTGTTGTTGAAATTAACTCTCTCAGACGCCTTAACCTATGCTGAAATAAGGACTTAAGCAAGAAAGTCCTTTCCGTCGAGTCTTCAATTAAGCAAGTGTCGACAATCAGCTTGGGCGGTTTGTTGGAACTAACGCTCGCAAAGTCTGTCGCCCATGCGTCGCTATTACACCCGCCCACACTACCGTTCAATCCTTGATAAATCATGTTTGTGAAAACGACACCAAGTGCTCTCAAAAGCATGACAAGCATAAGCACCAATTCGGAATGCGCCTCGCAACGAGGACAAGATAAGGTTTGACGTAATTTCGAGACGTCACTTGCTTCAAGCAACTCAGCCATAGTCAAAGTCGCGCCTTTATTGCCTTGAGTTTCTGCCTGCTCAAGGCACTGAGTAATTAGATCAAAACACTGGCACCTAGTCTCTGCTAAGTCTTGAAAATAGTCGTCTTTCTGTCCGTTGGGGGACCGAGACCGTTGAGGTGCCTCTCCCGGTGTTGTTGACAAATGTTTTGCAGGTGTTAGCGAATTCGGAGTCATGAATATTGTTGTATCTAGCCAAGCTTTTGATGTGTCAGCAGCTGTCGAAAATGACAATCTAATATCTACCATTATTGTAAGGTTGTAAAAAAGGTACATAACTTCTCGGATCTTGATGAGAAAGCCATGTTGCAGGAGAATCATCTGGGAACTGAGGAAGCAAAAGATGTTGGCTTACTCTGATAATAAGATTCTTGAGCATTACATGAGAAGTCATCAGACAAAGGCCACGTATTTTCCTTTACTTGATTAAGAGCATTCACATTGTCATGCTCCTCGTGAGGTAGGATTGATAAGGTATCAAAATAGCTAAGTGGCGGGACGAATGCAGGTTGGTCCCAATGAAATTGAGAAAAATCTTTGTGTGAAATGCCACTGCTGCTAGGACTCGATGAGATGCCTTTTCCCGCCACAGTTTTTGCAGTAGAGATAGACGTCGATTCGTCATTGTATTGAGATGACATGACTTCATCGCCGTAAGGTACTCTTCGGCCCGCGCTGAAATCGGCAGTAGTAAATCGTGGGTTGCTTGTTCGAAAAGTTCTCGGTGGGTAGGTACAGGAGCTGTTGTCGTCCCGGCACCGGTTGCAGCCACGTATTCCCCCACTACATTTTAGCTATTGAATGTTATAAATTAGCGAGCGAACGATGCATGGTAATTCAAAGAATAATCAGTGCATTTGCTAAGGGTAGCTAGGACAGTAGCAGCAATGGATCTGATTCGGAATGTAACAACAATAGTCGTGAAGCGGCTTTAGGGGATGAACTTACCTTGCGCGACCTACAGCGTTGACAGGCTCTATGAAGTGCAGCTTTTCTTTGTTGGCTGCCAAGCAAACGCTCGGTTTCGTGTCCCGTTATTTCCGGCTGGTAAACAGCTTCCTGTTGTGGACCAGCGTATGAGATTGTGCCAAACATTGCCTCTCTCTCTTCTTTGCTCGTTATGGCTTTGGCAATTCCTTGTGCATAAATTACTTCGCATAAAAAAATAAAAATAAAAAAAAGCTTATAGCTGTATATTGTAGTGGTTGGAATGTCTTTTACCCCTTTAATACAAGTCAGCGCATCGAAGTCGTCAACTCATTGGTATTTAGTGTAATCTCCTTAGCATCAGGACAAGTAGCTCTTGATTGTCCGAGAAACAAGGGTCTTTGGTGCTTCTGAACCTGTCCCTTGCAGGCATTAAGGCCCTGATCTTACATTCGCCCCAATAGATTGGAAAGTGGGCTAGCTCCTTTGTACTACGCAGCAATTAGCGCTGATTTAGTTTCTTCGTGACCCTCCTATTAAGGAATCTTAGGGCCCTAAACGCAGTAGACATCTCTTTCTCATGCTCTTTTAGGTCTGTACGCAGCCCTTACTAGTGCATTATATTGCTAGCGAGGGTGTTCAGTGTTCACCCTAAGTTCCTAGTAGATACAGAGACTTATGTAATTCATACTGCTAGTTCTTATGCTAGTCAAGTCTGGCGCCTGGTTTATAATGAGTTGAACGCCGAAATTCGCCCCAATTATTGGGGCCAATTCGCAAGATCAGGGCTTAGATTAGGGTGTGTGCGTAGGAAAAACACATGTAGAGTTGAAAGCTGGACAAGGAACAAGAACGAACAGAAGAGTCCAGGTTCAGCGTCCACTAAATTCTCACCAATTTATGAACCAGACGTGTATCGGGGTGTATCGGGGTCCGGCTACCCCCCACTGATACTTCAGAAGTCAACTAGCCCTGTAAGCATGCAAAATTGACAAGCAGACTAGACTTGTTGTGTTATTGATATCGTTTTGTTAGACTAAGTGGGTGCTTGGTATTATAATGCTATGTCTGTTAATTTAGCAAGAACACTCATAGGCGTCTGCAAGATAACAACCCCAATCACGTTAAAGGGCTATTATTTCCTTATTGTCTTTTACTAGCAGCAAAAGATTAAGATACCACCCAGTCTGGCGTTTATTAGCATACAAAGCACATGTACACCAGGAACGGATGGCAATTTTTAGTGTCCTTGTTGGGGCGAACGGATACGAGGATAGCGAAAGCGCAAGTGGCAACGAATCATTGCATTATTAGGCGGGAAGAGAAGGCGGCATGGGCAAATGTTGGCAGAAAAGAGGTGTCTGATAGCCCTTGCCCCAAGATCAGCATCTACAAGTAAGCGCTACGCATCGACGCCAATTTCATTAACGGGACAGCCGATGAGGAAACAAAAAAAAGAGGTGCACTAAGTTGAAAGGCAAAACTAGAATGATTACAAAGAACCCCGGGCACGCTCTGTCGGTTTATGTGTGTTTCTGCCAGAGATACTCGTCATCACCGATAAGCAATCGTTTTCCTTTGAGAGTAATAAGTCAGACGGGAAACTTTGTGAAGGGATAATGCTTAAATAATTATGGTGGGTTTTTTTTTTTTTTTTTTTTTTTTTCCAAAAAAATTGGTAGATGATTTACAAAAACAAGTAACTGGAGTTGGAGATATGTAGCCTCGAGCAAGTATTCTGAATCATGGTGGATAGTTACGTGTCACTCTTTGCAAAGCAAAAAACATGGTTCTTACTGTATGCCGCCATGTAAGATTTGGCCATTGCAAGGCGCAGTCGCGCGCGCCAAGACAACACCGTCACGGGACCGTTTCCGTTTCAGTTGAGACCAGGCCGAGAACAAGACCAATGTGGCAAGATAGACGAATATGACACATCACTTCCTTCATGCCACGTCCACGGCCACGTATTATGCCACCAGCTCTATAGAACCTTCTCGGCCCTCGCCGCAAAGTGTAACAGGCCATATGCAAGATAACTCCGGGCGAAGAAATGGATCATTTGATGCCATCTAGATCTAGATCTAGGCAACCAGACCCTAGATGCAAAATTGCCGATACCGTGTCAACCAACTACTCCGTACACGGCACGCCCTCACCCTCACCCTCACATTCTTACATTTGATGGTCTCGCTAATATTTCCTCGCTCCCGGAACCATCTTTCGGATAATCGGTACTAGTCGCCAAGTGTCTCAAGTTACGCAAGCCCGCCCCCATTGTCTCGCTGCATGACATGGCAGCATCAGCCACATCGGTACCGAGCGGCACGCGCAGCAAGGTTCCGAACCCTCGGTCGTTTAGACCCAGCTTTGCAGCTATACCCGATCCCTCAATCACCTCGACAATCCTCTGCGCCGCTAACGCCGGGTCGCCTGGCTGCTTCCCATCTAGCCCACGTAGAAAGGCTACCGTTGTGTCGACGGGTCCTCCGACGTACGCAGCATCGAGGCCGGCGCTGGGCTCGCTCCTGTGTTTGAGAAAGCCTGTGCGAAAGATGCCGAGATCAATGAGGATGGTGCGCACGCCGTAAGGTCCGACTTCAGTGGCGAGTACTTCTGACAAGCCTTCGAGCGCGCACTTCGAGGCTGTGTAGGCAGAGCATCCTGGATAAGGCGCAAAGGTGACGATGCTGCCGACGTTGACAATAGTTGCACCGCCTTGATGTTGTAGGGAGCGGAAATGGGGCAGCGCGCCTCTGATGGTTCGGAACGGGCCAAATATGTTGGTGTTGAGCTGTGCAGAGAATTCGCTTTCTCTATAATACGCCTTTTGCGTTAGTCAAACACCACGATGCTTTGTAGTTGGTACCAACTCAACTCACCCGGTATCTTCGAAGCTCCCTAGGAGTCCATATCCCGCGTTATTCACGAGCACATTCACGCCGTGCTCCTTGACTGCCTGGGCAACAACTTCACTCGCACCGAGATGATCAACGTCGAGCTGTATCCACCTGCCGCCGAGCTGCTCTAATTGAGGATGCGCCGCTGCCGCCTTGGCGGGATCCCTAGCCGTTGCCGCTACCTTGTGCCCGGTTTTCAGCGCCGCTAGGGAGATGCCCAGTCCTAGCCCAGACGATCCACCTGTAACCAGCAGGGACAAGGGCGGCAGCATTATTGATGAGTGAGTGAGTGAGTGGCTGGGGATCAAAGGGCTGGGAGGGATTAATTGGAGATGCGCGTTACCGGGACGACGAGGAATAATAGATTGTTGTCTAGGATGCCTCACGCAGGGCGAAGTTGCGCCTCTTTATCAATTTTTGGCAGGCCATACCCAGTTCCATGTTCAATTCTTTAGCATGATTTAACCATTATTTGCAGTCGAGCATCAAGATCCAATCTTGTCTAACCTATGCCGCACATTGCCGTTCCTTGCATGAATAAAATAAGCCTCCTCCGCTGCGTCCCCGGTGCGAAACCAACCGGTGCGCAAAGATGTCGACGCCAACGAAACAATCAGGGAGGAGCCTACGCCACGCTTCTTTTTTTCTGTGCTGTGAGGCAACACAAGCGGACCTCGCGCCAACGTTGCCGATAACCTTTTTGCCTTTCCCGTGATGGACCATGGCAACCATGGGTCCAGTCATGATATTGCTCGCTGAATCAAGCAGTTCGGCCCGAGCTCGAAGTGGCAATTAGTTCCGGACAGGTGACAGCGGGCCTCTGCTCGCCGAATCCTGGTCGTATCCTGGTCACGCGTGGACTTGTTGATAGGCAAGCGACTTTGTCTCGACAACGAGCAGTGCCTCCGGGAGAAACTAGTTACCAACTACAGACAAGGAAATAAAGCTATCAGAACTATTATTGCGCCTTGTCCTTGTTTCGTCGTATAAAATGGCAGTTCGTTGTGTAATAAAGTATCACAATTTGAACTAGGAAATAACAAGTCGGTTATTTTATTCATCAAGTTGATACTGGTTGTATTAACATTAACTACCGCTGACTGCTCTCTAAATTGGGTCCCATATCCATACTACTACTACTACTACTACTACTACTACTACAACCGTAACATCCAAGGCAACCATGACATCGCACAGCAATCAAGCATATACGGTCATGCTCACTGGCAGCACTGGGTCTCTGGGCTCTTACTTGCTCGATAACTTGGTTCAACACCAGCGTGTCAAGAAGATATACTGCCTAAATCGTTCAGAAAATGGTCGCGATAAACAGTACCAGGACAGTGCCAGCCGCAGTCTACCAACGGAATGGGACCAAGACCGCGTCGTGTTCCTGCAAGCTGACCTCTCCAAGCCGGATTTCGGTTTGGACGGCAAAGCATATCAAGAGCTGCTTGGGCGTGTCACACACATTATTCGTAGGATCTTTCTGATACTGTCCAGTAAAGGCTTCCACTGATCGGCACGCATTGCACAGATAATCAATGGCCGGTCAACTTCAACTGGGCCATTTCCTCCTTCGAACCCATGATACGCGGCGTACGACATCTGCTCGACTTTTGTCTCGCCGCCAGTCCCGCGCGCATAATCGACTTTCTCTTCGTCTCGACGCTCGGCACCCTCAGCCAAGTCAAGGAGCCTGTTCCCGTCCCTGAGCGCGCCAACCACGAACTGGTCGCCGAGCTCGGGGGTTACAATGGCTCCAAGTTGATTGCCGAGTTAATTATTGACGAACATGTCAAAGAGCATCCGGGGCAGAGGGCGGTGGTGTGTCGTTTGGGTCAGGTCGCTGGGCCGGTTTTGCGGGAGAGCGGGATTTGGACTAAGCAGGAATGGATTCCCTCTGTCAGTAACCTTTTCTTTGTTTCTTTTCTTTTCTCTTTTTTCTTTTTTCTTTTCTCTCTTCTCTCCTCTCTCTTCTCTCTTCTCTCTTCCCTTTTCCTTTTCCTTTCTTATATAAAGGATGAGGGCGTGGCTGGGGCGCGTGTTTGCTAATTGCTGGTCGACTTTCAAGGTCATTGCAAGCTCCCAGGAGATGGGCTTGCTCCCCGCAGATCTGGGAATTATGAGCTGGCTGTCATGGATCCCTGTAGACATTGCGTCTATGGTCATTACTGACGTTGCGCTATTGGGAACACAACACGAGCCATCATCATCCCTCTGTCCAGAGTTGTCAAGCGGCAGTCACGCCACATTCTATCACGCATGCAACCCTCACGCGGTCAAATGGGGCGAGCTCGTGTTGACTATCGCTGCAAGTCTCGGTATTTCAAAAGAAAAAATTGTGCCATGGAACACCTGGGTAGACGCGCTACGCCGTTCCGAGTCCGATTTAACTCCGGGCCCTCATCAGTCTCAGAACAGCGGCGCAGTACCAGAGGAGCAAAGGCGGATAGTTGGGCTGAAACTAGTCGATTTCTACGAATCGCTGCGTGAGAATGCGGCGCAAAGCCAAGCCACTACTACTATCATGCCCGCAGTCGAGACGAAGCAGTGTGTGAGCATTAGCTCCACGCTCGCGTCGCTGAAACCTGTTGGGCCAGCCTGGATGGAACTGTGGCTCCGACAGTGGGCTCTGTAAGCACTAAGCACTAAGCACTAAGCTTGAGCTAATAAATAGCTTCAATCGAAGTTTACGTTGGAACTGCTTCAACAAGGTCGTCATGGCAAGCAGTTGCCTGGCTGGAGTGGATAGATTGTGATGGTAATTACAGAAATCACAGTTGCATGCATGTGTTGTAGTATCCAAAGTATACAAATCTCTAGTGTCGCTGCATTCAAAAGGCACCCTTGATCGGACTATATAGAAGGTCCGCATATGTTGGTAATCATGACTTATCATAACTCTGTAGTATGTGCTCCGTGTAATAAAGGGAAGATTGTATGTACCTAGGTACCTAAAAGGGGGGCTCCACTTGAGATCCGGAGTCCGGAGGTTTGGTACGGCTGCGGGAAGGGTCAACCCATGTTTGGATGCGGTAACCCGGCTCGGAGCTGTTTCCTGTTTGGACATCCGAAGCGTTTCGGATATAAACGCTTTGGTATGCGCAGATTTGCTATGAAAACATTTTCAGAGCCGTAGGGACGGTGAGGCTATATTAATATAGTTCCTCCCATACTTCAGTCGCTTTTACGGAGTACATGAGCACGATTTACTTTGTACCCTGCAGAGTGTATCAATTCAGTGTTTAACCGCCATCCTTTCCCACACTGCCCAACAGTTCGGCTTACAGGCAATCTAGTGGCGCCTGTACCTTTATAGACGTAACTGCATGCCTCAAGGCTTACGAATGGCAAAAGAAAAAGACAGACAATCACAAGCCATGGCCGGCGACAAGCAGACCACGACGAAAGCAGACCATGAGTCGCAGGATTACTATGCCGGGGTCAACGAAATGACGTCCACAGCGAAGGCGAGCCGGAAAAGCCCCAACCAAGAGTCCATGCAAGTGGACACAACTGAGTATGCATCCGGGTTCAAGCGGTTCAAGCTTGCTGCCATCGTCCTGGCGCTGCTGCTTACCGTCTTTTTATTCGCACTTGATATGGTAATGGAACCCATCCACGAAGCGCCAGGAAAGATAAGATTATGCTGACGCTTGTTCCGACATTGTTTTGCAGACAATCGTCGCCACGGCCATACCCAAAATCACAAACGACTTTCACAGCCTGGGAGATGTGTCGTGGTACGGGTCTGCCTTCTTCATGACCTGCGCTGGCTTTCTCGCAGCATGTAAGCCTCCATGAAACCAGAAGTCCTCCACCCTTGCCACGACATCATTCCTTCATTCCTTCACTAACAAATAAATCTGCATCTTCTGCACTATTACAGGGGGCAAAGCATTCAAGTACTTCCCACTGAAACCGGCCTTTTTGTTCTCTATATTCGTGTTTGAGGTCGGCTCATTGATTTGCGGCGTGGCGCCCAACAGCACGGCGCTGATAGCCGGGCGGGCCATCGCTGGTGTCGGAGCCGCGGGGCTCTGCTCTGGCGCCTATACGATCGTGGGCTTCGCAGCACCGCCGGCGCAGAGACCGCTATTCACGAATATAATCGGTGCCTCGTATGGGATTGCCAGCGTCGTTGGGCCTGTTATCGGTGGCGCGTTGTGTAAGCACAGAGGCGAGGCAGCGGCTGGGTCTGGGTCTGGATCAAACCCGATCCCACACTGCACCGGTGCACATTATCCTGGGACAGACTCCCAAAAGAAAGGAAAGAGAAGATGAGAAGATAGGATGAAAGCTGATTCTGCGATGAAATAGCCGATCGCACGACCTGGAGATGGTGTTTCTACATCAACCTCCCCATCGGGGGCTTCGCAGCCGCAATCATCCTGTTCTTCTTCCATGCCCCCAAAGAGGCAGCACCCGCCGAAGCGACGTATACTGAGAAGCTGCTGCAGCTCGATCCAGTTGGCATCGTCCTCGTCATGGCAAGCCTCATCTCCTTTATCCTCGCCTTCCAGTACGGCGGCCAAACACACCCGTGGCATAGTTCCGTCGTCATTGGCCTGCTCGTGGGTTCCGTCTTGCTCGCGCTCACCTTTGTCGCTTCCAATTATTTACAGGGCAAAAACGATCGCGCAATCATCCCGCCGCGTCTCGTGTCCAATTTCAAAGTCTGGCCACTGTGCCTCTTCACCACCTTCAACGCCGGTGTATTCTTTTTAGTCATATACTTGCTACCTTTGTACTTCCAGACAACACAAGGCGTCTCACCAACTACTTCAGGCGTGCGCAATTTACCGTTGATTTTGCCCTGGCTCGTCGCATCGATCATCGCGGCTTCCTTTATGCAGTCGACGGGCTACGCCAAGCCCATCTTGCCGTTTGGCGCCGTGCTGGCCATTGTCGGCACGGGCTTGTTTTATACGCTCGACGTCGGAACCAGTACAGGCAAATGG
Source organism: Atkinsonella texensis (assembly GCA_001008035.1). Classification (NCBI taxonomy): domain Eukaryota; kingdom Fungi; phylum Ascomycota; class Sordariomycetes; order Hypocreales; family Clavicipitaceae; genus Atkinsonella; species Atkinsonella texensis. Next base: position 16,739 of record KQ061797.1, read on the forward strand.
GTTGGCTATCAGGTCTTGGCTGGTGCAGGTTGGGGTGCGTCGATTCAGTTCCCCATGATTATGGCTCAGTCAAGTGTCCCGGCGAAGGACTTGTCCATGATAACTGCTACAGTGCTTTGTAAGTCAATCGTCATGACCACTCATATGGATTGTGACCAACGTTATTCCTTTTTTGTCTTTAGTCTTCCAAACTGTTGGCGGCGCCGTGCTCATCTCGGCCGGCCAAGGATCACTCTTAGCCAAGACGATTTCCGAGCTGCCCAAGAATGGAGTCACCATCAATCCAAGCGCAGTCATCGCTGCAGGCGCTTCCGGTATTCGTCAGACGTTCCCAGCAGACGCTGTGCCGGGCATTCTCAAGTCATATGTGTCAGGTCTGAAGGTAGGATTTGGCATGGCGATTGCATGCATGGGTGTTGCGGTTCTTACTTCCGTTATCGGAAGTTGGGAGAGGTTTGGGCCGAAGAATGTGGCTGTGTCCAAGGATGATGAAGCATCTACCCCGAACGACAAAGTCGTATCAATGTAGATGTTGCAGCCGACTATAGTTCCATACATTTGACTGGTTAAATAACAAGAATAGAGACCATGTTAGAAGCATCTGCCGATAAGTGCCTTGATAAACACACCTTGTACATTGCATGTATCAATGGATGCAGAATCTAAAGCGCATCGTCTCTGATAAAGTGCCGCGGGTAATTCGTCAAATACAACAGGAACGCTGCTCCAATCGTGCAAAACGTCGTAAGCACAAAGGGCAAACCCATCCAGAACCCCCTCAGAGCGATGCCTTTACTCAATAGCCAACCCAGCAAGGGCGTACCAATAAGATTGCTCAGGGTCTCAGCAGTCCCAATGAGTGTGTTCAACGTCGCCAACTGCACCGGCTCAACCGTCGCGGCGAGCAGAACACGCTGCTGTGGCCAAAATCCGTAGCCGATACTGACGAGAACAAGCGACGTGATCAAAAGCCAGGCCGCAGAGGTAAGCACAACGACGAGGTTACCTGCGAGTAGGAACCCGAGGGAGACGTAGGAGAGCTTGAGATCGCGCAGCAAAGGGTTCGACCAACCTTTGCGTTTTGAGACGAAACGAGAAATCAAGGGCACAATGATGACTAGGTTCACAACGGACGTCGCTTTAGAGATCGTGCTAATGTATGTTGCCTGTTATGACCAGAATCAGTTTAGCGAAGCAGGGGATCCGACCGATACTAAAATAGCATACCTTGGACCATGTCCAATCAAATCTAGCAGTCATGTACTGCAAAATATTCATCTCAAATGCAATCGTGACGGGCGCACACGTAGCCAAAGCCGCCACGAGAAACATGAGGTGCTTTGAGCGAAAGACGAGAGTCCATATTTCGATCATACGAGCCTTCAGCGTCCGAAATGAAAATTGCAGAGTGCTTGGCACGGTCTTGGACGGCGGCCTATACATGGCATTCTCTTCGTCATCGCTGTCGTCATTATCATTCTCGTGCTGGATGTCCTTCACTTTGGCTACGGCGTGTAGCGTTTCAGGAATGGCAAGCGAAGACGCGGTGCCGAGCAAAAGCGCAGCAATGCCGATCCACATGGGAAGCCACGGGTTTACGCTCATGAGGTATGCTGATATCGGGCGGGAGATGATGCTCATGACGAACATCATGGCGTGCAGTTGGTAGAAAATGGTGCTTCTTTGTTCGGGCGGAATGACATCGGTGAGCAGTGTCCATACCATGGCGGTAATCACAGCAGTTCCGCCACCAACTAGCGTTGCCAAGTAACCAAGGAGTAGAGACCAGATTGAGAACCTCTCTGGGTCGGATACTGCAGGTATGAATCAGTGTCAGTGTCGGTTTTTAGAAGGGAACGGGGTCAAGTATCGTACAGATGAACAAGTTCCACGCTGTGGATGCAGTCACACCAAGAAGGCCGAGGAAAAGCACGATGCGTCGTCCGTAGTTATCAGCTACAATTCCATAGGGTATCTGCACCAACAAAGCTGCCGAAACGCAAGTCAGCAACAGTGTGTCTGTCAAAGCAAAAGAAACACAGAAAACTTACGAACGAGCATCGACACTGACATCATCCAGGACCTAACCATGGCCAAGGTCTGCTGCACATCCGGCATTTTGCACCTCGGATCCATGCCATCCATGCCATCCATGCTGTCCATACCCATACCCATACCCATCGGTGCTCGCTTCGCAGTCTCGTCCATTTTCTTGCTGTGGCATATAAAGTTCTCCATGATTTGCTGCAGTGGCGCTTCCATGACAAACAGGCTGAATTCGACAATGAACAGAAACAGGATGGACATGAGAAGTACGCGGCGCTTCAAGATCCTTGAAACAACCGCACTGTGGCTGGCAGTCGTTGAGAAGCTACGATGGCCGCGACCCTGACCCTCAGCTAGATCGTCGTCGTTCGGTAAAAAGCGAGCATGCTCGTCGTCGTCGTCGTAGCCAGCCGATGCGCTCATCTCATGCCCTTCTGTATGTGGCTCCGCACGTCTGATTACAGACGAAGCGTCGCGCAGCCAGCGCTTGAACAGGTGGTGCAACTTCTCGAATGCATTGTCTCGAAAGTGGAAGTCATTCAGGCTGTTGGCGTGAGCCGGCTCGTTGCTGCCAGTAGCCATTGCAGCGGCGGTTGACGGTAAGAACCAAACTTGTGGGCGAGCGATTGAGCTTAATGGTATAACAATAGAAAAGAGGACGGCTTTTTAGTTTTCTTGAAAAAAAAAAAAACCTCCCTTTCATTTCCATAAGGCTGCACTCGAGCACCGACCCACTAAAGTTGAACCAACCAATTGAAATGGTTGCCTTTTTTAGGCACATCTTGCAACTCACTATCCACCACTGCGCTTAGAAGCCTCTAATACAGGCCAGCAGGAGTTATTAGCTAACGGTAGCTACAGCGGTTACTAATAAGGACTAAGTCATGTAATATAATATGTAGTTGCATATTATAGCACCTAGTTATACATTGGCTGTTTACATCTATGTATATGTCGAGGTCTCTGCCGAAGACGGAGTACACACATCGTCCTATAACAACCCTTGTAAGATTAGTATAATAACAAATTGGGTTTAAGCACATTTGTCGCCCGTACCCTTCACCCTCCTCCCCTTT
>KQ061797.1:20298-31020 GCA_001008035.1 Atkinsonella texensis
CCCCTTCCCCCCCCCCCCCCCTTTTTTTTTTAGATCACAGCTTGACTAACTCCCTTAACCACTATTTCCCAGACTTCGGCCGTTGACAACTTCCCGCAACTGGATTTGCACGCTTATCTCGTGGCCCTCTTCGTCTTTGCTACATTCGGCTCCAGTTTTCCCCCGTCTTATTCAGACCCGGCGCCGGCACAACGTCCCCTCGATAAGTTGTCCAAGGAGTAAATCAGAACTGGGCCGCCATATCTGGCAAAATAAGCTCGACTTCTAACCTCGCTTAGTCCGTCCAAACATGTGGTTGCAAGTGAGCGTGCTCCTCCTCGCAAGCAGCGTGACCGCGCTGTCCCCAAGCGACTGCATCTCAACCCAGAGCGACATCCTCGCCGAGGAGATCACCTGCGGCGAAAGCAACGCCATAAGACAATGCATCTCGGGCCTCTCCAACTTCGACACCCCCGATCTCTCAGCCTGCCTCGTCAACGCCGGCTGCTCCGCCAGCCAGGCCACCCACGACACCTCGCGCATCCTCGACCGCTGCACTGATCTCGCGCAAAACCATGAGCTGCGAAGAAAACGAGCCGTCCTCCCCAGGAGACCGTCCCCAACGAACTTCGACCCAGCTCAAATCGTGCTCCGAGACACCACCACCACTCCCACCTCCAGCAGCAACGACAACAACAAAATGGGCTCCGCCTGCTTCGATTTCGGCACCACATCCACCAAATCCTGCGCCGCCGAGACCGACAACGGCAAGGTCAAGACCAAAGACTGCACGCTCGTCCCCCTCACAACGAGCGACTGTCTCAAGGGCTACATCTGCACCCTTGACAGCAACCACCAGGATGTCTGCATGCTGGCCCATAACTCCCTTGACACAAGTGGCATCGTCATCGGCATCATCTTCGGCTCCTTTATCATCCTGGGAATTGGTTACCTCACCTTTGCGTGCTTTCGGGAGAGTAGACAGGACAAGCGAACCGCTGCCAAGGCCGAGGCTGTTGCCCTCGCCCGTGCAGCTACGAAGAAGCAGCGCTCGCAGGGTGTCCACGTACCGCTTATGCAGCAGACTCAAGATAATGGCCCTAACCCGTTCCAGGACCAGTCCGGACACGCATAAGCTTCATCTTCCCTCCTGTCCTCGGAACTTATTCACACGGACATGACGACCGAGCGGAGCACAAAGGCGTGAAGTTGTGAAAAGGATGGAACTGGTGTATGGACACGGGGCAGAAAACCCTCCATTAAATATTTTTCCCATAAGGGCGCATTGGATCTTGAGAAATTTAACTGGCCTGTGAAGTTCACTAGAGAGCTATGTTCTTGTAAGTTTGGATTGGAGCGTAACTAGCGTGTCTATAAATGCATATATATATATAGCCATTCTGAGGTGCATGACTGATATTGAACTTCTTCTGGACTTATCTTTTGAAAATGCGCATTAGTGTCGTACGGCGCAAGGGTGGTCTTGCAATTCGAACCTTGAAACCATGAACTCCATGGCACATATGGGATCTTTGTGGAGCGTATCTGGGTCTTGTCTATAAGGGTCAACGTTGGCAAATGATCGCATAGGGTATCACCCGCTCCTACATGACTTAATGCAGAAAATCATCGTGACGAAGCACTTCACAATCCCACGATACTCTCCCATCAACTGGCCTAATGCTTAATATGGCTACTTGAACAAGTGTCTTAAAAAAGGACAGAAGAACAGAGAGCTTTGCCTTGTTCTCCGTGCCCGCTCCTGGCTGTGGAACAAACAAGCTACTCAACGATGAGTGGTTGGGGAAACGAGCCAACAACTATGGTATTCACTCAAACGCTGTGGATTCTCCCCCAACAGGCCGTCGTGCCATCGTATTCTCGAGGACATTCTTTACGGGTATTACATGGCCCATCGCTGCCCAATAGAAACATTCAATATCTGGTGTCAAATTGTATAAAAGAGAAACTTGTTGTATTGAGCAGCCCGTCAGACCGACGTTTGACTACCAGAGGCTCCGAGGCCAGGCACACGAAGAATATCCTATACATCTATACCAGGAGTGCTAGTGACATCTCTGGTATGGCGATGTGTGCGCGTCACGGATTCACTCTTGTTGAGGAATGAACTCCGCACTTCAATCGATCGCCGGGACGAGTGGACACGGCGAGGTGGCCCCTCGTCTGTGTTGATTCTCTTCCGCAGTGTATTCGTTCTGCTGGAACCTTCACTCTCCACGACACTACATGCTTTACCAGAGCCTTTCTTCTAGAACCCTCGCAGAGAAGCGTGGCTAGCCGGAGGGCTTCCGATCTCGCCTGGGGCCCCTACAGCCCGATAACCTTGTCCAGGCCCTTCACTCGGATCAGGGACCCATCGTATCAGAGCTTTACTTGACTCAGAGCCAATGCGTTTGACGTCGAATGTGCCGCCGCCGTTCGAGCTGCTGCCTTCAGTATCACACAAGTCCAACAGATCCTGTTCCGTGATGCTTGAATCACCTGACTGGACCTCGATTTGCGACTTGATGACTCCGAGATCAATATAACTGTTCGTGTCAGAGTTGCCCGATCCAGCTAAATCTTTGCATGCCTGACAGAGCATCAAGCGCAGCGTCAAATGACGTGGTTGAGAAGAGGTTCGAATCGAGCTTAATGCAGGTATCGGTGAGCTCAGTCCAAAACCTGGAGGGATAGACGGTGAACCTCCCCAGGCCGGATTTGCAAATGCAGGAGGGTAGTGCTGTGCTGCCGCAGGCTGACCCCAAGGATTTTGACCCATAGCAAATCCCGTATCCACGAAAGAGCTCGCGCCAAATCCGCCTCGTGGCCCCGGTGGCTGGTTTCGAAGACTCCCGGCATTGACATCTGTGAGTAAAGGCTCGTCATCATCAACTAATACTCGACTACCCAGGTGCTCGGTATTCGCATCGTCATCCCGGGACTGGCCATGCGACATGCTGCCAGGCCGTCCAATTGGTGCAGGCCTGCCAATTGGCTGAGACGGCACACTTACAGGACTGTCAAATCCCGCAGAGTCCTGACGGTTATGTGTCGGCATAGGGCTCTCCTTGGGAATCGAGAACGCCTGGCTCATGGGAAATGGGTCCGTGGAGGAGTGCGAGAACCCCGGTGGCGGAATAGGACCAGGCGGGAAACCACGTGCTGCTGGACTATTGATACCGGGCGGCATGACCAACATGTTTGGACTGGGACGGAATCCTAATGGAAACATGGGTTCCTGCACAATAGGGCTGGAGAAGCCCGGTGGCCGATGTCCTGCTAGACTTGGGGGAGGTTGCAAACCCATTGGTGGCATTTGGAAAGGGGGCGTGTGGCTCGGCGGTTTCGAATGCATATTTTGTGGCGAAACGGGTTGACTGAGGTGAGAGGTCAGCACCGATCCTGCAGTGTTAGGTTTTCGATCCTGTCCAAAAATTCCAGGGCTTGTCTGATTAGGCGTTCCTGGGTGCGGAGATGCATTCTGGCTGGCCCTTGACGTCGATTGTGACGCCCCGGAGCTCCCAGGGCCGGAGTCTTGCTGCTGAGATAGCGTTCGAGCACGTATTGGCGTAGGGGCTTTTGGGATTACTGGTGTAGCTATTGGAATTTTAGGCGACGCGAAACTTGCAGGCTTCGGAGGGTGTTGTGGCAGGATTGTCGGCAATGAAATGGGATGTGGTTGTCCTCGCTTCGGAATCTGAATAGGCTGTGAGTGAGGTGCTTGAGCACTGTTCCTTTGGTTTGCCTTGTCATCTCTCGCGCGTTGAGCAGCCTCTAAAGTCTCTTTCTGAGCTTCGGCAGCTCGTGCCTCCTTTTCCCTCTTGTCACGCTCCTGTTTGATCTTCCGTTCTTGCGCTTCCCGTTCCCGTTGTTCCCAAGCCTCTTTTTCTCGCTGACGTTGCTCTTCCTTCAGCTTCTTGTCACGTTCCCTGGCTTCACGAGCTTTCCGTTCCTGCTCAGCTTGCCTTTCACGTTGCTCATGGATGCGTCGTTGTCGTTCAGCCTCTTTCTTCAATCGGGCCTCTTCTTCAGCCTTTCTCTGGGCCTCCTTCTGCTTTCGCCTCTCTTCTGCTTTCTGCTTCTGTTCAGCAATTCTCTGCTGCTCAGCCTCTAACCGGGCAGCTTCTTCAACAGCTTTCTCAGCCTCCTTTCGCGCCTTCTCTTCGGCCAAGGCTTGCTTCTTCTGTGCAGCCTTGTCCTTCTTCTTCTGCGCGTTTTTGGCCTTCTTGGCCTTTTGCTGGTCAACTTGCCTGCTCTCTTCCTCAAGTTCTTCCAATAGTTTATCTTGCCGCTCCTTTGCTACTTTTTCTTTGTACGCTGAGAGTACTCGCTGCTCAAACATTCGAGCAGCAAATATCTGAAACATTCGTCGGCCTTCCTCCATGCGTTGTTCCTCCGTCATTTGATCCTGGCAGCAGCACTCAGTATGGAACTTGGACGGCATAGTTGAGGGATTTAAATATACCTCTTCATCCTCATATTCCTCATCTTGACTATCCTCATAATCTTCCTCCTCGTCTTCTTCGTCTTCGTAGTCGTCTTCATCCGGAGGAGGGTGATTATGAGGGTTGGAGTATGAGCCGTTGGGATGATTGTAGCCGCGGGAGAAGTTTTCTCTCGCGTCCTCCTCACGAGCCATGCGGCGTTCTGCTAGCTGTTCCATCATCTCAATGAAACGCTTGCCATCGTTCTTGAGGAGGTCATCCGCCACGGTAAGAATACCGCCTAAGTCCATGTTACCATATGCGCTGAGAAGAGTATCGAGGAGTTGCGTACCCTTGACTTGAAGACTATTGCCAAATGTAAGAAAATCGGTCACATCTTGGTCGTATGGGCTGTGATATTGCTCGGGGGCTTCGCCATCGCTATATTCGTCCTCCTCTGCTTCATCTTCACTATATACTTCGTCTATGTCGTCGTCGTCATCTTCGTCACCAATATGTTCTACTATTCGACCACGAGACGGTTGTTGAGGAGCGTAGCGGGACGGCAGATTCCGTGGGGGGCGAGGCGGGAAATCTCGAGACGGTGGTGGTAGCATCGGTGGTCCTTCGCCTTGATTGGCAAATTGTTCCAACTCCAAGTAGTATGCGTCGTACAGGCCCTCCAGCTCTTCTTCTATAGCATTTCGTTTCCTGCCGCAAACAGTACAGCTACAGGTATGCTTCTGCTGCTCTTTCATCTTCTTCAACACGGCGTCCTTCTCTACCTTGACCAATGACTTGCGTTCATCCTCACCCAGGCCAAGCCAGAATTCCTTAATTCGCTCCCGTTCTTCGTGATTGCTCGTACTCCATATCTTGTCTCTAGACATGCCTGATGGCCGTGAGCTCGCATGATCTGACATCGGTGCCTTGGTATTTGATACGGGAGTGGATGACACGTTATCGGCGTAAGTAGAGCCTCCAGCTTGCTTCTTCTTCTTCTTCTTGTTTTTCTTTGATTTATTACCAGAGCTTAGGTGGCCATTTAGTGTCGGAGACGGAGATGCTCCATTCGCAGGGTGCTCAACCTCATCATCACTGGCATCAGCATACTGTCCGTCGGGCAGAGGTTCGGGCTTTAAATTGGTCACTGCTGCGGGGTTCACATGACCATTTTCCGCTTGTTCTGCAGCGGCGGCTTTGGCTAATGCCTTTTGACGACGCTTTTGCTTCTTGCGATTCACAGGAGGAGCGGAAAGGTCGAGGTTGGGAGAATTCGAAGGTGGGCTAGATGGTTTGGTAGCCTTGGTCGGGGTGGAGGGTTGAGATGAGTCTGAGTGCGTCTTCGGGACAGTGATGTACTTTGAGCCATCTTTATTGGTGTATTTGGCTGCTGTACTTCGAGGCGATGCCGGCGTTGGAGGAGCCGATTTCTGGTTGGTGGCCGGCATCGTACGTTTTACGGCACGGGAAGAGGCGACACCATCGACGAGATGGTGGTTGATGGCGGCCAGCTCGATGTTAGGTACCTAGGAGACTTAACTCTGATAGCGCGCACACAGAAGCGGGAAGATTAGTCACGAACGAGATAGAAAATAAATCTGCTATTAGAGGAGCGCTTGAACTTGCTTGAATCCAGGCTAAACAGATCGCCGGCGACAGAATGGCAGAGGGTTACGCGTGTTGCTAAGATAGGATATAGTGAAGTGTCAAGGAAAGTAAGTCAAATTGAGGCACACATCACTTACCCACTCAGGTTCGAGACTCAGGGTTAGGTCAGCAATGACGCCAGTGGGGTTGGCCGCGAATCTCTTGGAAGGAGGCCGTGCGTGCGGTGGACGCTGAGCAGGGTCTCATGTAAGGTCGGCAAAGTCGTGCAAAGGTACGGCGGTCGTTTCGAGATTGGGGATAAGCCTCTTGCTACTGAGTCGAAAGTTACAGTGTGACGCAGTTACATGTCCGCGGTACCTTTAAGTTTATGCACGACGGCTGCTTTCCTTGAAGCCAATGAAAAATGGGCCCGTTCTTGAGTCAGCACACATCGTGCTGTGTGCCAAGACAAGTAGTGAGCGGCAAGGGTGGTGCCGCGTGATAGTTCACGTGATGCGTCAAGGGATGGAGCTCAAGAACGCTTCCTACAGTTACCACACCTCTGCATCGACCCACTTTTTCTCGCTGGCTCCTATATATCCCGTTGAGCTAGCATGTTAAGAGCCCTCTAATCCAATACAAGGTGCGTCTGACAACAACGGCAGATTGACATAGAAGGTCTAAAAATATACACTCATAAAGGGTCACTTTAAGCTTGACTGGTTTAATTAAGGCCAGGAATCTATCCTAGGAGAAAACAATGACTCTGATCACAGTCTAACGTCGTCTAATTCTGTACAGATTTAGAAGGAAAGCAGGGCATTCCATAAGGATTTAATTTCCCTACAAGTCCCCTTGCCTATCTAATTTCAGTACATAGACGTGCAAATAGGTTTGTAAAGGCTCTAGTTTAGTAGCACTTTACACGGTTTAGAACAATGCCTAGAATTATAAATATATATACCTCGAGTGCTCTAGAGAGCACATAAAGAATAAGTAGAGCTTGCAGAGGATAAAAGTACAATGTTGCGTGATAGAACTGTTATATAGCGCTTGATATCGTCAAAATCGTCAATCGACAGTGTGTCGGGTCGGAAATAGTACGGTCAGGTCACATGCCATGTTGGAAGGAAGTATCAGCCAGGGGTCTAGTCTCTTTAAATTGGTCCAACTCCCACCGATCAATTGGCTCAATAAGCATGCTTTTTGCCTCTCAATTAAGGTGTCTCTTTTGAAGTGATAATTCAAATGTTATTAAAGTGTTTTACCTCGTTGTAAGCACTTGCAGTAAGGTTGTAGAACTTTCCCTGCTTCTGGGCCTCGCAATCTCTTACACAACTTGCAAGCTGATGGATCGCACCATTTTTTACGCCTAGAGGCAACAGAAATAATAGAAGTATAAGAAGTATCTACCTAGACTACTTAATTAATTAATTTAAAGGCATTCCTAATTAATCCCAGTGCGATTCTAGCTGTGGTAGAAGTGGCACAGTTGCCTTGTTAGGGAAGCTTGTGTCGCGATAGACCTAGGTGTAAACTAGCTTCCTCTCTTCTATTTCTAGAGCAGGAGTCTCTAGATGACTTAGAGTTTTAGAGTACAGGGACATGCTTCTTGAAGAGAAATGCGCTCCTGCACGCTCTCCATTTATAGAATTGAGGCCAGGGTTGAGGCAAGGTAAGAGATCTCGAGAAATGCCTGCAGAAATTTCTTGGGAAACAGTCTCCTATTGCTTGTCTGCGAGCGTATAGCCTAATTACAACGGCGTAAGGTATTAATCGAATTGTATGCGCAAGTTAATGTATTGATCCTTACGGGAAGAGAAAAGAGGATTAAGCTCACGAAGTTCTGGAATTTGCACAAGCTACGCATGATGACATCTACTAGAACCTATAGTAACTTACGACAATAAAAGCCTTTATTGTATACGGAGTACAAAAGGGCGGATAAGTTCATTGTGTTATCGAGAGACAACAAGAACCAAAAAGGTGGGGCATGACACGGACTTCAATCCCAACTCAAAAATCTATCTGATTGTTCGCTAATAGCCGGACACAACTGCCCAAAAAAAAAAAGATGAATCTCCGTTTGGCTCCAAGTCTACGAAAAAGCCCTTAAATCAGGGAGACCAACTAACTTCCAAAGTAATACACTGCTCGTTTTGCTCACAATCACGAAGGATGGGAGGCGCTGCATTTATCTCTCGCAGCCAGCCGTTGTACACACCACGAATGCCCAAGGATGTATACGAGTTCGTCAAATCACGTTGCCATACAATTCTGAGAGCAAACTACATTTGCGTGGCATCGCCAATCGAAGGCCCAGCGAAGACGGATTTTGGTGACATCGACGTCCTCGTGGCGTGGCCGAAGCTTAACGGCCGCAGCATTGAGGTCCAGCTGCGAGACATTGCTGACCGGCTCGATGCGGCCGATGCCATCGTCCGAAGTGTTTCAGATTGTGAATCAAATTTCGCCATTCCGTGGCCGAAGGAGCTAGATTCAGGTCATCAGGAAAAACCAAGGCATATTCAAGTAGACGTGCGGGTCTGCCCGACTCTGGAGAAACTCGAATGGATCTTATTCAAGCAGGCCCACGGTGACATATGGAACATCATCAGCTCAACCATACGGCCATACGGCCTAACAATTGACGACAAAGCTCTGTGGCTTTGCATCCCCGAGGTAGAAAAGTTCAACAAGACCAAAGCCAAGATCTTCCTTACTTCTGAGCCTTCTGAAGTCCTTCATTTCCTTCACCTACCCATCGAAAACGCTTGGGACAGGCCGATGCCCTCCCTCCAACATATGTTCGAGTACGTCACACAATGTCCCATGTTCAGGGTATTTCCACCATATACAAAACCCCATCACTTCGCAAATGAGGCAGACCACGAGACAGCCCTCACAGGCGACCGTGAAGCCCTGAAGTCCAACGACCGCAGACGAATGGGCAAACGCCCTGCCTTCAAAAAATGGCTAGACGACTTTATCCCCCAGTGTCAGCAAGAAAGCCGCTTTCTCGAAAAGCGCACTACCAGAGAACAAGTCACGAGTGAAGCAATTGCTCGGTTCCATGTCGGCAGTGAGTACTGCTCCCGCAGGACAGACGCCCTGCGGGAACGACGACGAGACTTGATACTCAGAAACCTGATTAAGGGGACCATTCCGAAGCCTGATCATGCGGATGCAAAGGCGACGCTTTTCCGAGGGTGCCAGGTGAATGCTTTGAAGAAGATTATTCTGGAAGACGATACTAGTTTCGGCGTGAAATTGGATGCTGATATGAGAGATAACGATGGGCTCCTAGATCTTGATCGTGTGGCAGAATTTATTGCAAAGCATAAAGATGAGGTTGGGAGGGCGGCCATGCTTTTGCATAATCATAATTGGGTGGTGAAGAGCAAGGAGCAAAAAGTGGTTGTAGAGGATGTTTCGTAGAACGCAGTACAGTTGGTTTTCTGTCCACCTAGCGGGTACAGTTTGGAATATTGCGAGCTTTTGATGCGAACTTGGCAAATCACAAAGCCCAATGCTGTGAGACATGGATTAGCGTTCCATTTTGCTTCATTTCTTTCAAGTCCTCCTCAAATCACGGTCGTACAATACAGGTATCATAGTAATTCATGCATTCAAGTATTCCCTCTCTGGACATGCTAATCAGTAGCAATGTTCCACAGCCCGTCGCCCAAGAAATGTGCATCCTCGACAACAGGGCCCTTGCCCTTGGCCTTGACCTCCTCTGTTCCCGTCACGAGCGTGCCCACTGCACAAGCCTCTTCCTTGCCCTCTGCCACAATAACCACCGGCTCTCCCTTCTGCAGCTCTCTGCTCCACCGTCCCTCTTCATCTGCCCTTTGGTCCATCTCCTTCCCTTCCTCGAGCACTTTCGCGGCGCCATCAATGGGTAATCGGCCTCCCTTTGACGTCAAGCCGGGGGCCATCAAAGTTGCTCCCGAGAGGACGAAGCGGATGGCACCACGATCGATCCGAATTGTAGGAAATCCTTGTGGGAATCTGTGGACGAGCTTCAAGTGGGGGATGATGACGGATGTGTCTTGCTGGTAGAAGAGGGGTTCCGATTCGAGAACGTACAGCGTGTTCCGGTCAGGGAGCTTCATACTTTCCAGTGACGACTTCTTAGGTAGTATTTCATCTATATATGGCGTGAGGAGGGGGTATGTTGATAGGAGGGAGTGTCGGAGAGATCGCTGAACGGAAGACTTGAGCTTCTGCTTCGGCGCGGGGTTTATTCTGTTGGCTGTGAGTTGAGGTCGACATTGGTTCAGTTTTTCAAACTTCACGGTCAACTCACTCTTTTTTAAACATCTTGTAAGTTGGGGCCGACCACAGGACAGTGGACGATGATACTGCGAGGTTGAGAACGTATTCAAGTTCAGGCTGATGCGACGTGGGGTGAGGCGTGGGAGGTTTGGGGCGGAAAAAAGTTGGAAGCTAGTGCCCCGCCGAGCTCGACTTCAAGGTGGAGCAAGTCAAAACGTCTGGATCAATTTACAAGGGTACTGAAGTCTGGTGGCATGTTTATTTGCTTTGTCGATACTCTGAGCTGTAGGTATCATAGTCTCATTATTTCACCATGTTTTGCAAGCTAGTACGGATACACTGTCGTGAAATGCAGGTGTCGCCATAAAGCCATGGCCACAGAGGAATCCTCATCTCAGCCGTGCTGCACATGAGCCACCGTTCCGTCCTCGTTCAGGTGAATATT
>KQ061797.1:31502-56931 GCA_001008035.1 Atkinsonella texensis
GAGTCGGTTTTCAATATAGTCTCGAGTGACCATCTGGCCCGGTGAAATAATGCGGTGCTCTGCAGGGAGTTTTTTCTTACAAAACATCTGTATTTAGTGTTAGCACGCGACCATGTTTGCATATTTTAACAAAGCGAGCAGAAAACCCTTACAACTTCGTTGTGCTCAGTGTCGGACAGCTTCTTGCCGACGAGTTTGCTCTGCCACTCTTCCGTCCCATTAGAAGAGTTTGTGGTGACGCCCGGGACAACGAGAGGCATGATTGCGCAGGTTTCGAAACGGCACGTTAGAACACCTGTGTGCGTGATAGACCAACACAATTCTTGATAGAGCAAATATATATGTAGTAATTTTTAGGAATGGGGAGCAGTCGAACGTCATATAATTTAAACTTCTTTTCTGGGAAGATGTTGATGGGCAAACCCAGCGGACGGCCATATCAATGTAGGCAGTAGGCGTAAGCGATGACGTCGTTGGAGCTGTGCACGGACCACCAATTGGCGTGGTTTCGGCCCTCGGCTGGTACATCGAGCGCGGTATTGAAAATTACGCGACCCTTCGGTTTACCCTACTCAAACTATGACGATAATAAAGCAAGAACTTCAGTCGCTATGCTATGTTTATGCCTTGTCTCTTGTCTTAGGACGAATTTATTTGACCTTACAGGTTAGGTTCTAGGCTCTCCCGATAATTCTGACATTTACAACATCCAAATCACGAAATTCACAAAAAGGACTGGCATCGGCAAACATTAGCCCGCAAACCCATCGCTCGAGATTAACATGGCTTTCCAGTCGAGCAATCCGCATTCGCACCCCATTCTACGATCGCATTAAAACAACAAGGGGGCTCCTTAGGAGCTCGACTGTCTCGTGACTGCTGACTTTGGAGCTGTCAATATGCATGCCTAGGTTCCAGTTTGAACAGCGCTAGATTGTACAAGTCAATTCAGAACCGTGTCAAAACTTCCGTTGAGGTCCAAATCTAGCTTCTAGATGTGTGCACCCGTGACCCACCTTGTTACCCCACCACATAACAATGATAACAAGCACATTAGGTATGTACCTAGGTATACGGAGTACTCCGTACACAAGAAAGAGATAGCTGGGACAGCTATCCTAAGAATCTAGCTATAGAAAAGAAAGAAAGCACTAATAGAAGACGGAAAACAACAAGGCCCAGACTACAAGCCGTACAAACCCTCTACACACAAACCCTCCCCTTTTCCCACCCCCCTTTTTTTTTTTTGTAAAATTTTCTTTCTCTTTTCGCGCTGCACGTTATCCGCTCTTGACCTCTAGCCCTCCCGAGGTTCCCGCAAGTAATCAGTCTTCGGCGCTTACGACGTTAGAGACCCTTGGCACCTTTGGCTTAACGTGTCATTTTGTCGACCGGGAACATCATCCTAAACCACCTCGATACCTACTACCTACCTAAGGTAGATCCTAAGCAGCACGAGCTTCCCTAACGAGGTAGCCCTGCAGCTTCCACCTTGGCTGGCATTGCACTCGGATTAATCGGGAATGCCCTTGGACTAATTATTTAAGTGACCTAGGCAGCCACTTCTTCTTATACTTCTGTTCCTTCTGTTCCTTCCTGGGCTAATAAAGCCTGCAACTTGTCGACTTGGGAGTTGTGTGAGGGAAGTGTTAGGCCTGGAAGCTGGGGAGTTCCTAGGCCCTTGGTGTATAAGGACCTATCGCACTATAAACAATGTAAATACTGAAATTACCACTTCAAAAGAGGCAACTCAATTCAGAGGCAAATGCATGCTTGTTGAATCAATTGATCGGTGGGAATGCGACCTGTTTAAGGGGAAGTTAGACCCCTGACTGCTTCCTCTCACGCGCTACATGTTGCCTGGGGGTGCGATTTCCGACTCGACAACTTCATCTTGTATCATGCCGCGCTAAGCTGCGTGTTGCGACGATTGTACCGCGAGATATTTACACCGTGAACTTAATTCAGCGCTTAGAGTCACAGACGTTTCATCAGTCTGTATTAGAGACGGTCACTAAGTGATTGCCAATCTTGTTTAAGTGCCTGCATAACTGAACTTTAGCACTAATACGACGCAGTGGTAGTGTTCCCTCCCACAGGTTGATTAGTTGTCCTAACGCTTTCATAATTTCCGGTAGTCTATTAAGTTTGATTACAATTCTCATGCCTCTACTATGGGTTCAAAGATGTCCAAACTGAACGTGCCTGCTGCCAACCTAGGTAGACATGCACGTTCTCCGCAATCGCCGACAAGATGGCCCGAGATTAGGCTCTTAGGCTGAAGTGGGATAGTGACAGTACAGAAATCACAGCAGGAGCAATTGTGTGGTGAACAAGGTGATGTGTAAAGTGCGCGGTTCCAGCTCATCTCAAGTGTTCTTGTTCCGTGTAAACCACTCCCAGTCTAGGATACTTTGGATACAAGCATAATCGTCCACAATATTCTTGTCGCATCGTAGGTGTCCGTGACAGCGCGCGAATGATTGAGCGTTCGGAGATGAGCTGCAAGAACTTGGAAACAAGTCGGCTAAGTTGAGTGTAGCAGATATCTCATGCCTGGTAATGTCTAGGGGGACCTAGTCTGAGCGAACTGTAGTTAGTATAATAATTACTGTGCTAGGATGCCGCCAAACTTAGTGTGAAACCGACTTCGTTTGCCTATGACAGGCAGGCAAAGCGTGTTGCGTAGTAGAGGCTGTCCGGGAAGCTGATCTATAATGAGGAATACTTGGGTGTACGTGTGTTATCAGTCAAACACTCGCCATTGCCGTATGCGTGTATCTCAGAAATTGGTATTGTCGCATATCGCTGGATGAACCTTTTCGCAACATCACTGTGGAGCTTATTCCAGAGGCCAGACTCATTAGTCACGTGCAACAAGCGGGAACACAAGCCAGCGCTTTGAGGCCACTAGGAAAGATGAAGAATACAGAAATGACCGTCGGGGGGGGGGGGGGAATTCGATGAGATTTCGGCCACGTGTGGGATTCCACATGGGCATCAATGCTGCAAGCCTGCAACGAAGGCTGGTGTCTCCTGCGTATTATCTATCATCAATTGATGTTATTCTGAGAGGGAAATAAAATGCCCCACTTGGACCGCCGTACCCGACTATTAGCGAGACGGCGTAGCGTGACTGACGAGTAGCTTGCTCTCGCATCAACATGGGCTTCTTGGCTATTGAGTTTGGGTGCACCACATGCACCACATGCACCACATACTCATAGCCAATGCCGGGGCGCTCGCCATGTTGTGAGCTGTCTGAAAATATCCCTGCTGGACTGGTTTGGAAGGAACCGCGACTGTGACCGCAACTGCTGCGGCTGTGACATAAAGTGACTTGATGTGACTGCGTGCGTCGAGTTGACAAGCACAGTGCACAGTGACTGCATGCGTCAAAATACATGTCAAGTATCAAGTACGGAGTACCTTTACTTATAATCGCGCGCTAGCCCGCCTCCCACAGAAATTGTGCAGTTGATCGTCAATGATCAAAAGAGAGTCGAAGCCCTTGCGGTATACTTGCCAAAGCTTGATGGCAAGTTTAAACGTGTCTTGTGAGAGCTTATGAGGCCGCGACTATCACCAGGAACCAGCTTAGGCTCGTTTTTATAAGGTACTTTTTTGCGTGTAGAGGTCCGCAAAAAAACACTTTATGCTATCTAGGCCTATATAAGGCTAAAGTAAGAGCCAAGTTAGTTACAGCACTAACTTTACACCTACTTTTAATCGGAGACCTAGTTAGTCTCTAAAAAAACAGCAAAAATTAACTCTGGCTTAGCATCTAAGCCTAATATAGGTTTCTATATAGGCCCTAGTTAAAAGATATGTTATAAATAGGGGCTATGATAGCATTTATAAAAAGTAGACAACATTCTATAACTTGATACGAGAAAACAGTGCTAAAAATAGCTAGCGTGTCCTTTGTGCCACATTTGCGCCAGAATTATGCGGAGACCAAGTTTGCTTCGTTTCTTCGTGGATCAGAGCCTTATTAGCGCGCGTAGGCTGTAGGAACTTGTAGCGAGTTGAGACCAGGTCCTCCCTGTTCCGACCCACGTTAGGTAATTACCCAAACCCAGCGCCTATTTCCCCCTCGAACTTATGCAATTATCATGTTAGAAATATGTCTGGTGTTAAATATTTGTAAGTAATATACATTCTATAATATCTTTTGGGATTTCTCACACAATTATCAAGAGCTTTTGTGAATTGTGGGGTTGGCGGTACATCGGGAGTGTCAAAATGATGTCACCAGACATTAGGTACCGGCCTGTACAGTATTGTATTAGCTGCTGCTGCTGCCGCTGCCGATGGCCGCCCGGCGTTGCCGTTATGTAAGCTGAGTCAAGCTACAAGCTACAAGCTACATGAAGCAGAGAGAGAAAGACAGAGAAGAGAGACTGGAGAGCTGAGCACTCCGCAACGCCGGGCCCCATTTGCAGCCGCCACCAAATTCTTTTGTCGTCCGCACCTCTCAAGCCCGCGCTTGTCCCCTTGTCCTTGGATTGAAGAGCATTGCTGCGCCTGGATTCTCACCCGATTTCATCTTGGTTATCCTTCATATTTGCGACATCTTGCCGAGTTCCCGGCCTATTCTTGACTTCTACTCTTCCATCATCCTGCTACAGCAGAATTGCTCGCTGCCGTTGCTAAACCTTCCCCGCCCTCCTGACACGGAGCCGTCAACCAGCAACTTTTGTCCACCCGAGCTCCTGCATAACCGTTCTTTCGAACAACGACGGCCTCCAACCCAGCAATTGGCCGTCTGAGCCGCCTCTGAAGCTGGCATTCATTGCGGCGCCTCCCAACCAATCGTTTAACTGTTTCTTGATTACAGTCTTCGAACGTTTAGCTTCCCCCTCGAAGCCCCATCCCGGACTGTCTGGCCTCCATCTTTATATTTCAAGGCGACCGGAGAGTTACATGCTGCTTGCCAATAGTGTGCTTTCGAACCCTGAATACAACGATCTAGTGCAGTAACAAACGAGTCTTGCCTTTTGACAGGCTGTTTGTGACGCAAGGTTGACGGACTGGCGTTTTCGTGGACGTTCTGAAAGCCTGGCATTCGCTAACAAAGCTGGTATACACGTACAACCTCGTCGGTCAAGATGGCCAATTCAAGCCCCCAGAACGTTATCCGCAGGTACCATTGTTAAGAATTCATTCTATATGCCCCTCCTACAATACCGAATCCGCTTTGACGGAGTCGCTTTAAGACACAAGGCTGCAAGCTGTTGGGGAGACACCAACCCCGAGTACATCTACTGATTCTTATAAATTGGGCAGGAAGCTTGTCATTATAGGCGATGGAGCTTGCGGAAAGACTAGTTTACTCAGTGTTTTCACACTTGGATACTTCCCTACGGTTTGTCTTCCATCCCTTGACCGTTACCTTTCGTGACTCTATTTCCCATGCTAACTAGTTTCCCTAGCGATATGTAAGGCGCAGTTTTTGCCGAACAAGCGATGCCTTCTTCAGCATACTGACGTCAGTCATTAGATTCCAACCGTCTTCGAAAACTATGTCACCGACTGCAGAGTGGACGGCAAATCCGTTCAGCTAGCTTTATGGGACACTGCTGGGCAGGAAGATTACGAAAGACTACGACCATTGGCATATTCGAAAGCACACGTTATCTTAGTCGGGTTTTCAGTTGACATGCCTGACTCGCTGGATAATGTGAAGAGCAAGGTTGGTCCATATCGCAGTAAATTTTCGTGGAACAGCATTTTATTAATGATATATCGTCCTTTCGCCGGCATAGTGGATTGAAGAAGCGACTCGCTTGTGCGCCGGTGTCCCAATCATTCTGGTTGGACTGAAAAAGGATCTCCGAGAAGATCCAGTTGCAATTGAAGAGATGCGAAAGAAGTCGCAACGCTTTCTCACACCGCACGACGGAGAAGTTGCAGCTCGAGAGGTCGGCGCCAAGCGATATCTCGAGTGCTCTAGCCTGAGTGGCGAAGGAGTAGACGACGTTTTCGAAGCTGCCACACGAGCTGCTCTACTGACGTTTGAGAAAGGGGAAGGAGGCGGCTGCTGTGTAATTCTGTAATAACGGACCACTACAACTGCATACGAAACCTTGCCATGGACCGACACTCTCTTATAGGTACGAAGGGAACGGCTTCCATGGACTGACTGGCTCCATTGCTGCGAAAAACGCCCACCTCAACTACTTCCAATTGAAGCCCGTCGCTTGAGGGTCTGCGCTGCCCTCGCTGCAGCCATCTCCGGAAGCTCTTGTTCGGAAGCAATTCACCGTCAACATATTTCTCAATTCTTTTGAGTCATATTATTTGGCAAACGAACGCACTGTGTCTCTTTTTAAGCTCATGACATGTCAAAACTGCAGCGAGGCACTCCTTTTTCGCAGTAACAAAAAGCAGCTTAACTCTCTGTATTAATACAGCGTGGGCGGGTTATAGATTGCACCTGCTGGTCCCATGCGCGCATGCGGCAAGGCTTGGTCGTATTGTGCGAGGATACTGGTAATTTTTCTTCTTTTTGGGTTCCCGTTAGTCATAGTTTCAAATGTTCACATAGTTGGTCTGGTAATTTTGTCGTTTTTGGAGAAGTTTCGGGGTTCGAGCCATATCTAGCAAAAAAACTAAGGTGTGGAACAGCGCAGTAGAAAGTAAGTGTCGCATGTGATGCAAATACAGGCGCAATTTGAATTACTGTGACATATCAACAACGGGTCTCGTCGATATGGACATGGGTCCTATTCAGTGATTGCTCGGGAGTTCCAATCGTACTTTGATCATGCTTGAAAGGACAAAATTTGAGTATACAGCTGCTATAACACACATTTATGCCCACCAGCCACCTCTGCATCGTGACCTAGAGCAATCTTAATACATATGCACCGCTTCCCATCTGGTAATACCCGAGCACGAACGGTTATCGCTTCCAATCATGGTTCCAAGGCTGCTTCCCAGGATTATCAGTCTGGAACCTGGCATATTCGATAGGTACGGCGTCCGTCCCCCAAACGCCCTTCTTTTCCATCGCAACCCGATACAAGTATCCCTCATCGCGGCCCCCCGGTCCGGCCGTCTTACGTAGCTCCTCGCAAGCATTGTACATGCCGGCATGCATTCTCTGTCTCTCCTTGGCAATGGCATTGCGTTGTTGGCGTCGGAATAGCTGCCAAGCTCGATGAATCGTCCAGTGGCGCAGAAACCGCAGACGAGCCATTCGCAAAGGAGGCGGAGCAGGCGAGAACATGTTCTGCTTGAGCGACTTTACGCGGTAGAAGTTCTCTGACTTGGGCGCCGTGCGGTTCTTTCGCACAGGCTTGGCTCCTGATGCGGGTTTTGGGGGTACGCGGGCCATTGCTGCGGAGGAGGTCGAGAAGAGGTGCTGGATTGTGGCTTGAATATTGACCGGTTTAGGACGTTGACCGAAGTTGCTTCGGAGCGAGAAGAGTAAAGACATTTTGGGTTTGTTTGGGGTGGTTGGAGATATCGATGAATGACGAGGTGAATGTTGTGTCGCGTGTGAAGTCGATAGTGGTCTGCAAAAGAACGGGCCTGTTTTACATTGATAATAACGCAATAGTGCTAGTTTTTGCGCAAAACGATTCGCTGTACAGACCAGAAATCTGGTAGGGAGTAGTTATCGTGTTTCTGTTTCGTCGGCCGGGGGTTCCGAGACGTCGCCCTCATCCAGTTGCAAAAGCTCACGGGCTTTGTTCAACGCTGGCTCGATGATGATGGAATCGAAGCGATTGAGCGGGTGTACGGGATCCGATTCAAACCGGCTATCTCTGAAGTAGCGGTGGATGTCCTTTGCAAAACAAAATGTTAGTTTGCGGCTCTGATCTATGTCACAAAAGCGAAGGTGGTTTGGTCCGGAAAAAGATATTCCCGCTCCTTCGTAAGAAAGTGTGACTTGTAACTTGTGTCTGACGCAACAATATTTAATTTTGCTGATAACTCACCTCTTTTATCTCGTGGCTGATCACGATGCAGTGACTAATGTTCTTATTGCGCAACAGCTCTTCGATAGCCTCTTCGGCTATGTATCCTTCATATTTTTTAACCAATTCATCGCTCGACATCCCTGTTGCAAGGGTCAGGGTCAGAAGCAGAGGCTTCATCATGTCCTTGAAGCCAGGCTCCAATTTGCCGATTATCTCGAGCAAGTATGCACACTCCAATATCAAGGGATGGTGTCTTATTTTCTGTTGAGCCCAGTCGAACTTGTTCTTGCTACTGCACACTCCTAGAGTCCATCTTTCGTATAGGCCCAAGAGAACATTTTGCGATATAGTCACGTTCGCATACTCCCTAAGCTGGAATTGTATCTGTGCCTCGCTGCATTTGTAGCCAAATGTGATGATGCTGCCAAAAATTCGGATGACCTTTGAAGAAACTGTTTCGAATCTGGCACTGTACTCCTTAAGGCTTCTTGGGACAAGTCCGCAGAAGGTGTAGGTCCGATCAAGTTCATCTTCATTGACCTGGAGAAGAGTTTCAAAACATGGATGTTGCCATGCTTCCTCGTATTGTGCTTTGAAATCAACGATTTCGGATGATGGGCCTAGCTCGTTAAATACTCGGCGATGAATAAAGATGTAGTCGCCGCCAACGTGTCCGAAGTAGTACCTCGGGTTGCAAAGCGAGGTATGCACGCATACATCTCGAAAATCGGCATCCAAAAAATTCCCAAGTCGTACCATAAACTTGGTGTATAGTGTGCCTTCGGCATTCTTGGGCCGCTTCATCTCGCGTTCGAAGGCGGCGTTTTTGTGGGAGCGCTCTGCCCATGTAAGCTGAACTTTATCGGCGACTGCAAAAAGCTCAATCAAAGCATCATGGCATTGTCGACGTCTTTCCGGGGGCATATATTTGTTTTTTTCCATCCAATATGTCTTTGCTTGTACTATCTGCTGCTCCTCGCGTCGTTTTTGGTTGTTCTCGGCCTCAAGTTTCTGGACAATGGGCTTATACTTGGCCCATTCTGTTTCATACTCGGCTGTCCATATTTCTTCGAGCTGAAATCGACTAATGTATATCTGCCACTTATGCTCGATCAACTTTGCCGATGATGATGGTGATGGTGATGGTGATGGTGCTTGTGCCATTGATTCTTATCTTATGTCGACGTTTTTCGTTCCAGAGTCCTTGGTCGAAGCTCTTCGTGTCCTTGTGTAAACTGCTTGATGAATACGATGTTAATTTTTCTCAAGAAATGGGGTTATCGAGATGGAAATTAGTTTGAAGACGTTGACGGGAAGACAACGAATGCACGTTGATAATATGTATATATATCTATATGACTGCATTCTGCAGTGTCGCTAGCATGGGCAAAACGTCGAACCCAGTTTAGCTTTCCCACTCTAGTTACCCACTCAACTTAAATCTTTATTATCATGCAGTTCATAGAAATTTAATTCATGGTCACTCTTGCTCTCTGGCACTGTGAAACTGTCTTTGTTTATTAGTTTCAGTACATCGCACGTAAGACACTCCTCTGTTCCTTCCTGAGAATCGATTACTGGGGCATAGAAAGTAATGGATTCATTGTTGTGCTCTACGGCTGGTGCTCATTAAAAGAATTTCTCTGCATTAAAGCCCTTCAATAGATAGTACACGCAAATGCTGCAAATGATTGGAGTTACTTGATACCACCCATCCTACAGAGCATTACAATACGAGGCATATCCGCACAACAGATCGCTAATAACAGAGGCTCTGTTATTGGGGAACGGTGGCTCATACTGGATAGTTTGCTGCTCAACAAGCCCCAGGCAGGGATATGTGACCACTCGCAACCTGTAGTTGTACTTTCGTCGTAAAACTGATAGCTAAGCGTATTTCGGCGCAAAGTTTAATAAGCTTCACATCCGCATGCTCGTCCTCCAGGAAGATGTATGCGCCTTTCTGGACACCATCTCGGCTAATTTGGTGGTATTGTTCATTTTGTCTAAGAGTACATTTCAATCATAGATTGCGTGTTTCTGGTCTCCCAGGGACGTTCTGATTGCGCAAGCAGCTTCCTCATAGTTGCAGGGTCGGATGTCCAGGAAATTCGGCATAGCCCCGTTATAGCGCTGCCAGGGTAATGGTTCGATAAGAAGGGCTATCTTCGCCAGTACCGTCTGAGCCATGATTCGGTGCATGGAGTGTGTTAATTGGGGTGAATGAGATGTGGTAGGGCCATGCGAACACCTGGAGTGGCGTCCTATCTGACAGTCAGAAAGATGGCCCGCTAAGAGAAGGCAAGATTTCAGTCGTACGATGTAGAACACGAAAGAGCTAAGGATAACTGGAGGAGACCTAGGTACTTGGACGTACCTTCCCGTTTAAGTCGCCATTTATGGCGCATCAGGTTCTCCATCCACGGTTGCCACGCGTCGACGTCTTTTCCGAAGGACGAGTAATTCACTTACATGAAATCAATCTTGCCTTTCCAAAACATATAGCCTGACGACGAGAGGTTCGTTGCCTCAACCATCAGGTTTCTCAAACTCAGCGGCCAGTGGGTTGCATACAAGGCCTCGGATTGTCTTGTAGCAATACGTCCTGTTGACAGGGTATCTCTCGGTAGGACGAAGGACCGCCATTCTTTGTTGAGCTCGCCTTGCTCTCTGGTCTTGGCGTGTAATCCGGATGTTGCTGACCGTATGTATCAATCAACCTCGTCCACTGCGACCTGTACTCATTGCCTTCTTGTCCAAGGTCTTCAGGGAATCAATATACCATCACGAATTACGAAATCACCATCTAGCTCATCCCGAACGCCCACTTGTTGCTCCTGACATTCTCTACCCGTAAGGAGCAGCATGAGCCTTGTCGTCAACCAGCAACTTTGCATCCGGTGCAATGATAGCGCGGATCGTGGAAGGGCCTTTAATGGACCCTCCACATCACATCGAGATATCCATCGACTTAGAAGACCTCTAACGCTGCCATCACAGGTGATCTTGTGATTATTGTACCTTGTAGCCAAGTTTTCCAACCCACATGTGGCTTCGAAAGGAAAACCATCTTGCAGGCTGGCACTCTCAAACACACAGAAGCGTGTTATTCACCAAGTCATACCTGGCCTGTTGTGGGAAGCAGACGGGTTCCTACTCGCCATGATCCATTCGACTACATACGCAATGCCTTGACCTCGCGGGCCATCAAGTGACTTACCTATGCTTTCAAGCTCTACTCTCAGATTTCCAGGGCAGAGTGAACCTTTTCGCGACGAATTTCACGGCCTTAATTACTCAGAGTACATGCCTTTGTAGCAAATGTATTGAAAGAAATGAGGCATTGAAACCCCCTGTATGTAACACGTTACTGTTTTAGCTGTATATATAATGCTAAAAGGATGGAATTTGGCCGCTGAGTAATATCCTCTCGGAGTATTTTGTCTCCAGACTAATCATTATAGCGAGGTCCGTTATGGGTAAGGTGTAAGTAAGAACGACCATGAAATGTCACCGGTACCACCCGCGGGTCTTTCTTTGTACAGGGTTTATTTTACATCTCGCTGGTGGGGTACGATGTCTCACTTAAAAGTCTGGCATCTGCCGCCGTTAATTGCTGACACGAGTCTTTTATCAAGCGTCTAGAATGGCGTGATAAGAGGTATAGTGGGTGTAAAAACCCAACCATTTGTTGTGGCTGCGCTAGGTGCACGTTGGGCAGCAATTTGCAGAATAGACATAGCAAAGGGAGAACATACGCCGGATTCAACGGAAGATATCAACCATCTTGAGTCTCCATTATTACTTTCCCATTCATCCTATAGATTCACGTCGCCAGTCTTCGGATATGCTTATGCTCTTACTTCCCGAACGGGCGGTTAGAGCGCCGTCTAAATCGGCCAGCCGCAGATGCGGTTCAAGAGGGGTACAGCCGTTTATTATTATTGGGAAGATCAGCAAGAAATTCGCCTCCAAAGAACTTGCTCCGAACAAGGCTGATTCTGTCGTGCTTCCTATGGAGAGACAGAGAGAGCCATTTTGGCAAGCTTGGTCGTCCCAAGAATAACTCTGCATGACCGGCATGCCGCTTTCGATCAAACCCTGGAGATGTCAGCGCTTGCGACTGCTCTGCTGATTGCCGACCACCTTTTTTGCGAAACCCGAAGTCATCATCATAGCAATACCCTATTCTGAAGACAAGCAGAACTATGGACACTTCTAGTGAGATTTCTCCTGTGTGTTCCTTATCAACTGGTTCTGTCTTTGATTCCCCATCATTATCCTTGACAGCGGCACAAAAAAAGAATGGGATTCAACAGCCTCCCATTGCCGACTCATACGTCTCTCTTAATCTTCCTCAATCTCATAATGGCCCCTAGCTTGACAAAGCTAAAAAAAAATTCTGACCAAAATGACCTAGACATCCCAGCATCGATAAAAGACATACCGACGCCGGCGCTCTTATCACTTGCTGGGAAAACAGTAGCCATTACGGGCGCAGCCCGTGGCATTGGCATCGCTCTGGCGATGGGCGTCGTTGAATCAGGGGGCAGCGTCGCTTGTCTAGACATCCAGGATGCGCCAGCACCCGCGGAGTGGGCACGATTGCAGAATCTTGCATCCTTTCAAAAGGTCGTGGTCTCGTATAACCACTGCGATGTGACAGACGAGCATGCCGTAGAGAGGGTCATGGAGGCCGTCGCTGCAGAGGCAGAGGCATTCGGCTCCCCTTTTTGGGGAACAATTGCCTGCGCTGGTATCCAGCAGATGATGTCAGCACTGGACTATCCCATACTTGACTTTGAAAGGATACTTAAAGTCAACGTCACGGGCGTGTTCAACACCTGCAAGTTCGCAGCGAGGATACTTCATCGAGTCGAACGACCCGGAAGTATTGTAATCATTGCTAGCATGTCTGGCAATATTGCCAATAGGGTGAGCAGATTTTGTACGTCCACCGGTTACCGTACCGGTTCAGCTTGTTGACACTGGTCCCGGCGTGAATACAGGGTCTCACTTGCACAGCATACAACACTAGCAAGGCAGCCGTACAACAAATGTGTCGATCATTAGCTCAAGAATGGGGAGAGTATGGCATTCGAGTAAACACGATTTCCCCTGGAGTAAGTCGTAAGCACTTCGATGGCGAGACATCTTTAGTATAACATAACAGTCATGAATGGGAACAGCCAGCTGACTTCAGCTCGAATAGTATATCAGAACGTCTATGACTGATAAGCTCCTCGCCGAGCGCCCCGAGATGGAAGCCAAATGGAGAGGCGGTGCTCTTCTTGGGCGATTCGGGGTTCCAGAGGATTTAAAATTGCCAGCCGTTTTTCTTTTGTCGGAGGGTGCTGCGTTCATGCATGGTGCTGATTTGAGAGTTGATGGCGGACAGTGTGCATCTGCCTAAGTCTAATTCATATCGTAGTCTCTGGTGCCCTTTGTATCGACTTATATGTTTAAAACAAAACGAGACAATTTCGATTTCCAGATGCTATCGGGGCTTTGGTCAATGAGACCCTTCAAGACAGGATGAGCTGCTTGATTAGCCCGACCCTTGGCGACGCATGGCCTATATACAGACTTCCCATACGGCGGCATGTCTCCCTTGTCGTACAAGTCAACAAAGTCTGTACTTCATCCCTGCTGAAGTCACACTTTTCCATCGCGCTGCCAATCTGAGCTATCAGACCGACAATACCGGCCATACCAGGTCTCGTCCGCGAATTCATCGACCACGAAGTCAACGCCCTGGTATTGACGTTCTAGTTGACCGTGACCTGAGATGCTAGGGACAAGGAATTAAGAGTCCACCAGCTCAACGACCCTAAGCTTGCAGAAGCCAGGTGTAAATAGCGAAGAATTATGACGGCATGCCAAGGTCAATGACCTCGCGTCACACTCGCGGGAGCATCTTTCCAGATTACGGGTCTCATCATTCAAGGTGTCGCTGCGGATGCGAATGCGAATGCGTGCTTCGCCAGTGTATTGCCTGGTTCTTATCTACCTACCTAGTAGGGAACGAATCGCGGCTTCTGCATAGGACTGTAGGAGCCTGCCAGTTGCCGGGGGTCAGTGAGGGTTCTTGCAAAGCAGGATGGAGGCAACTGCGGTGGATGTGCAACATGGAGCGACGACTTTGTGCAATCTGGCTGGGCTGGCAACTTTGGCAAGCGGTGAAAGGCTCACATCTACATACTCCGTCTGCTGGCTGGAACCCCGCACGCGGGCTGTCGCCCTTTAGTGGCCAACGGCCATAAAGCATACAACTGAAGCCCAACTTTCAATGAATGAATGTTCCGATTATTGCGAAGGAAGGGAATTAGAGTTCCAGAATTCTGCAAACACTCCTTCTAATTCAACGATATATTGCAGCTGTAAGGGCCTTGGTCAATAAATACAGCCATTGATAATCTCCACAACCCGATCAATCTATCAACACCTTGCCCCATCAGTCGGTCCAGCTTTGTCATCAAATCGGGCACGTTGAGACACTTGGAATTTCCCTCAGGAGAGAGCTTATGGATCATCTGACCGGGAAGGTATCTGTAAGCGATCCATCCACTTGCAACGGAGGCGATGGGTCGATTCGCCAACAGTTACCGCGAGTCGTGACGCCCTTCTGACACGAGTCGATGCCAGTATACGACAGCAATAGCAGCATGCGGAGATTAGAAGGGCAAGCAGAATATTCATCGAGTTGCGTCGAGTCGGCCGATACATATGCCTGTTCAGGCCATGCCGACGAAGTTGCTTGCGAATTATTTGGATCGTGGCCAGCCATAAACTCCCGATGGCACATTCTAATATGAGGACGGCATATTCCTGTCCAAAATGCTCATCGACAACTTAAACCACTTTAAAAGAGCACTTGATTCAGGAGGGACGCTCACTGCGCTGATGAGGGCGATTACTTCGAGAAGCGACGACAATACACCTAGCGACAAACAAACTCATGTGCGTGAGCAGGAACGGAGAGTCAATAGGGATGCTAGGACACCAACAAACGCTACGGGACTTGATCAGGCCCTTTTGCCTCGACAGGATAAGCGTGACTCATGGCGAAACTTGGTTCATCGAAGTTGCACCCTGGCTCGATAACTTTGACACCGACCGCCTCATCAACTGGCGACAGGAGGTTGGCACGGCTTGAACGGTCCTGGTCTCACTTACTCTTACTAATATACATCGCAATACCTGACACGGCTTATTCACTAACCGATCAGTATGCTAGTGCTTGGCAGTAACGCCGCACCCTAAGCCTAGTGCGAATCAAGCTTTGAACATGACGAAATTGTTCTGGTGGTATGTATGCTTTGGGAGTGGAGAACTCTTATAAAAGGGTGTCGGCTAAGACAGTACATAGTGCAATCAGCGATAGCTTCTCTAGGTCACGGCACTTGTTGGCGTTGTGTTCAGTAAAGCTTAAGGCGAGATGGGCACCAGACTGTTGATGTCCGCCTGTAACATAATCGCACTGCTAGACAGCACCAAATCAAGGTTATCCGATGCCCAGTTACAAGTATTATGTCACTGCTCATGCTGACCGGGTTTGATCAGAGTACAGAATTTTCGGCGTATTGATGTAATGATACCGAGCAAATTAAAACCTGTGAGATTGACCATTCATCACTCGCCATAGCATACCATCAGAATCATGTCTTCAATTCCAGATGTACTCAACAGCTAATCTGAGCACCTCCAACTGCAGCAAATAGCCATCCCACCCCTTTCCCACCACGCCAATCTGACCGTCTGGGGATCCTTCATTGCCTTACAGAAAATTTACTTATTCTTTAATCGCCATCTTTCTTTTTCTCCTCCTGCTCTTTGTTGAGCTTCTTGCAGTTCTTCTCGGCAACTCTTCTGACCTTGAGGGCCTTCATGATGCCGCATCGCTTGATAATGCAGTCTTTGGCCAGGATGCCGATTCTCAACATGTTGGAGTCATCGCAGATGCAGGCAAGGTCGTCAGCCTTGCAGCCCACTTTCGCCAAGGGCTCTGTCAGGCAGGGTGGCTGGGTGGGTTAGTCTGGGCATGGAAAGAAGTAATGTGGCGCAAGGAAATAATCGACGTGATGTAGGTTAGGAAAGAAGGGGATATTGGTGTATGATGCTGGAGGGGGCTGTGGGAAGGAAGAGCAAACAAGGTGACAAAAGGGGAAAACATGAACGCTTGCTCAACGAAGGGATACCATACAGCGCACTTGGGCAGGGCCTTGAAGTCGGCAGCTAAGGCCGAGGCAGCCACCATTACAGCAAAGAATGAGAACCACATGTCGATGTTCGCTGAGCGAGATGCTTGTTTTGGTGTGGGAGATGTGAGTTCACGGACGAGCAATTTGCGAAACAAGATATGTCGACCAGATGACTTATTTATAATTATAGATTCGGTCGTGATGTCTTGTTGACAGTCTTGTTGACATTCTGCCATTTTTGCTTTTCTGAGTTTAAGCAGAGGCTGGTTGAACGTGGTTTTAGACTTTGATGGCTCAGAGAAGGTTTTCTCTAAGCTTATCTTGTCGACATCGCTTCCGATTAGACGTCGAGGTTAGCAAGATTGGCGGACTTTTGGGCGAGCTGAGAGCCTTCAGTTACGCGTAAGGTTGTTTTTCCCGTCTTGGGGGGGAACGACGCTAGCTCGACGAGATGGCCACACGATATTAGGATGTCTAGACCCCGTGAGAGGCCACTGATACCGTATATGCATGCAAATGTGCTATACAGATCGAAGTATACAATATCATGGCACTAAGTGGTTCTGCAGTCGCGGGCAGTAGTCCGGCCTGTGAACATCTGGCAGCTGGTGTTATTTGAGTTGATGGGTCGATATGCTTTCCTAGCTGGCAGACATCTTTATTTGTTCGGAGGACACTACAGATAGGTATGTTGCGTTGCTTGCTCAGAGGAGGATATTGCAATCATCACGCGGCACGTGGGGTTCATACAAATGGCTGCTTCAATCAGTCCGATGGATATCATGCGGAGCTTGACTACGGTTCGGGAACATTTGCTCAGCAACGGACTCAAGACCTGTTTAGGTCTAATACAGCGGGATTGAAAGTTCTAGGCCGGCAGCCATCATCAAGCGTCCTTGGCCAAGAAAAAGGATAGTAATCGGCCCATGGCCACGCGCCTTCCCGGATGGTTCAGACGAGGCTGGGAATAACAATGCCAGCCCTCACATCATGTGGTGTGTTTTGGAGGCGCGCGCTGTTTCTGCATGAAGTTTGACCATCTGAGAATTAGCGCGGTGGTGGCGCTTGTGCGTCGGAAAAGAGTTTTTTTTTTTTTTTTTTGTCATCTCAATTGATTTTCTGGGACAGCACGCAGGCGAGAACTTTTGTTCACAAAATCCAGCCTAATCCCGCCGCTTGCCGTTGGTGGCTGCATTCAAAGTGCGGCGTGCATGACGATGTCAGGCGTTCGTCCACATCAAACGTCAACAATAGTCAAGACGAAATTATGGAAAAGATTGGATCGCGGAGCGAAAACGACATACAGTAAAACACGCTTCTCATGCTGCTAGTTGTTAGTGCCTGGCGTTGCCTGCTTTGCTTGGGGGTCTCCGTAATTAAGTTTGGTCCGCAACCCAGATTAACAATCATGGATAAAGTTCATCAGGGGCGGTTGCTGTTTACCCCATACTCTTGGTGATTACGCAAGTAAGTACACCGCCTTGTTTTCGAGGGGGAAGGGGGACTTGGCTCTATTTGCTAGCGCATGGCTATCTAAGACGAAGCGCATTCGCTGCAGTTCTTATTCTTGTCGTCCTCGTATTCTTGCCACGTGCGTCAATTTAGGAGTGGTTGACCTGCGCCTAACGCGATATAGTGGGAACCAAGAATGGGCGCCAAGTCCAACAATCCGGCCCCATCGGAGAGCAGTAGCAAAAATAGCACAGGATGTGGATGTTGTTTAAAGAACAATGGTCCGCCCTTATGGCGTGGAGTGACGCAATGAACGCAGATATTCTGGTCCCCTTGTTGTTAATGGTTGTTCGAAGGCCCTCGTGTTTTATCACGCACATTCGAATCAACATAGGCGTGCTGCTTGCGGCGGTATGTGATGGCTTTATTGTGGTACGAACCGAAGCAAGGAGCGTTTTGAGAAGCCACCGGAGCAGTGTTCGAGACAGACCCACGACGAAGGGCATAATTTCTCTCCATTATGCAGGAACAATTGTCAAATGTGCGGTGTAGTTGGTCCATCTGGAGCTGACGTAAGCGACAGAAGCTTATCTGCGATGGCAAGACGAGGAGATACAATTGGGAGATGTCAGTAACCTCGGCGATGTGCAGCCTCTTTTTGGTAAAAGTCGTAAGAACGTACCGCGGGTCGGTAAATAAGGAATAACTTGATTCAGAGGCCATTGTTCTCTGCTTGACCTGCTTGTTGACGATGAAGGATGGATGGGAGTGGCGTCATCCGTACATGCTGCTGCAGGATTGCAGATGCGTCAAGATCGATTCAAGTGCGGTGCGGCCGTAATTAACATCGTTGGCACTGTTAAAAATCAATTATTTAAGGGGACAAGCAAAAGTGAGTACCCGAAGCATATTAGTGCAGCGCTATGGGTTCCACTACCAGCTGCTAGCACAGTGCGGTAAGGGCTGGCGCCAAAGTGCGCTGCTATTTGTTGGTACCTGACTCGAACCGGTCGTTTGTGGATCCTTCTTGACCGTGGCCCCTCTTTTCTCACTCCAACGTTCCTAAATGGTCCAAACCAAACCACACACCAACACGTAGATCCCTGCCGCCCACGGCCATGCAGCCATGCAGCCATGCAGCCACAGCGCAATGCCATCAAGACATATTAATATTCTTCACTCGTTCCATTCCTCCTCCTCCTCCTCCTCCTGCTGCTGCATGTTACTGGTAGTTGGGACCCTTTTTTTCCTCTTTTTCCCTTGTGCCTTTTCACGTTTCTTTTTCGTTCTTTTCTTCGACGCATCCCTATTCCAGACGACGACAACCTCACTCTCCGAGCCGATTAGTTCCCTTTGCTCTCGCTACCTTCACCTCTTCCTTTGCTGGACAGAGGTAGTCGATCGTTTTGGTTCGACTTCGGTGACCCTTTGCGTCTCTTTTCCCTCTTTGGGATTTTTCGCAATCAGAACTTCTTAGGTTCTTTGCCCTCGGTTACTCCCTTTACCAAACGCACACTCGCGCCTCAAACCAAAAGGTAGTCGATCCACCAACGAACTGTTCCGAGACTCGAGGCGTCTCGAGATTCGCGGCGGTCAACATCTGCACGAGCCGGCTCCGAATAAGAATAAAAGCGATACTTGAAATACACCACGTCCAGTTGCCTTTTACCTCTACCTGCATTGTCGCTTCTCGGTGATCTAATCTTGCTCGACAGCACAAGGCCTCATAGCCTGAGATTTCGCCCGTTTGGAGCTGGGTGCGAAGCCCGCAGTGAGATTGTGCGCCATGGACAATCTCCTCGCACCTTCTAGGGGCATTGGGCCCAGAGAGAAAGATGCCGGGCAGGAAATGCTGGAGCTGATAGCGAACCCATTTGTCGCTGATAAGGTACGGAACCTTGATAGCTTGACGTGCTTGCGGAAGTTTGTCCAATTTGCTAATCCACCCCTCAACGCGTAGCTTGCTGTTGCTTCCGTATACTCAGCTTTTGCGACTTCGCTAGGCGTTACGGCCGTCATTGCTATTTTGTTTTCCTTCATCCGACCATATCACCAAGCTATATATGCCCCAAAATCTAAACACGCAGACGAAAAACATGCTCCACCACCGATTGGAAAGGCACCATGGGCTTGGATAACACCTCTTCTCAACACTAAGGAAGCTGCCCTCATGCACCAGATCGGCATGGATGCAACGGTATTTCTACGTTTTATTCGCATGTTGAGGAACATGTTTCTGGTCCTCACATTGGTTGGAATCGGCGTTCTGGTCCCGGTTAATATCACCAACTTTGAGTTATACAATATCAACGGACACACTGATATTACTGAGTGGATGCTCAGGATCACTCCTCGTAATGTTCGCGGGAAGCCAATCTGGGCTGGTATCCTTGTTGGTTATATCTTCAATTTTGTCATTATGGCATTTCTTTGGTGGAATTATCGCAAAGTGCTGCATTTGCGCCGTCTTTACTTTGACTCAGAAGAATACCAAAACAGCTTGCATGCCCGTACGTTGATGCTCTTCGACATACCTCGCCAAGGGCGTTCTGATGAGGGCATCGCGAGAATCATCGACTCCATTGTCCCTAACTCGTCGTTTGCACGAACTGTTGTTGCTCGCAATGTCAAGGATCTTCCTGACCTGATTGAGGAGCACGGCAAAACAGTGCGCAAACTCGAAAAAGTTCTGGCCAAGTATCTCAAGGACCCGCACAACTTACCTGCTGCAAGACCTACCTGCAAAGCTTCGAGAAAGGACCGATCATTCGATACCTATCCTGCCCGTCAAAAGCTGGACGCCATCGATTATCTGACGCATCGGATTCGAGACTTGGAATTGGAGATCAAGGAGGTTCGGAGGAGCGTGGATAGGCGCAGTACCATGCCCTACGGATTTGCCAGCTACTCGGCTATCCCCGAGGCGCACAGCATCGCCTATGGTTGCAGGAAGAGGAGACCTCATGGTGCCACAGTTACTCTGGCGCCGCGGCCAACGGACATTATTTGGCGCAACATGCCATTGTCGAGCGCTACGCGCAGGCGCAGGCGCTGGATCAATAACTTCTGGGTCGCTATCCTGACAATCCTATGGGTCGCACCCAACTCCATGATGGCCATTTTTCTGGTCAATCTGGGTAATCTTGGCAAAGTATGGAAGGGCTTCCAGACCGAACTGGAGAAGGATACAAATTTTTGGGGTGTTGTTCAAGGTATCGCCTCCCCTGCTCTGACATCACTCGTGTACCTAGTCTTACCCATAATCTTTCGCCGACTGTCCATCAAAGCTGGTGACCAAACAAAAACCGGGCGTGAACGACATGTCTTGAGCAAACTTTACGCCTTTTTCGTCTTCAACAACTTGATCGTCTTTTCATTCTTCAGTACATTGTGGGCTTTCGTTGCCGCCGTTGTCAAATCCACAAGTGAGCCAGGGCTCAATGGAAAAACGTTGGATGCATGGACCGCCATAGTCCAAGCCAATTTGGCTGCGAACGTCGTTATTTCCTTCTGTAATAACAGCCCTTTCTGGGTCACATACCTGCTTCAGCGACAACTTGGTGCCGCGATCGATCTGGCACAGATCTGGCCACTCATCCTTGCCTTCTTCCAGAAAAGATTTTCAAGCCCTACGCCACGAGAGTTGATCGAGCTCACAGCTCCCCCACCATTCGAATACGCCAATTACTATACCTATTTTCTCTTCTATACGACAGTCGCGCTCTGCTTTGGTACAATTCAGCCTCTGGTCCTGCTCGCCACCGCCCTGTACTTTTGCATTGATTGCTACCTGAAGAAGTACTTGATATTGTATCGATTCGTCACCAAGACCGAGTCTGGCGGGGCTTTTTGGCGAGTCGTCTTCAACCGTGTGGTATTCGCCGCCACTTTGTCGAATGGAGTCGTCCTTCTGACGGCCTGGGCCCAAGGTGACGGTCAACATATGCAGTTTTATGCTACCTGCCCTTTGCCTTTTCTCATGATTCTGTTCAAGCTTTATTGTCGAAGAACCTTCGACGACAAGATGAGATACTACAGCAAAAGTTATACCGCTAAGCATCCAGAGACGGCCATACCTGGCGACTCATATGGTCGCAATGACAAGCTTGCCAGTCGATTCGGTCACCCCGCTTTGTACAAACCTCTTATTACGCCAATGGTACACCAGAAGGCACAGAATATGCTTCCCTCGGTGTACCGCGGCCGCTTGACCGACGGGCGGGATGACGATGGGGCCGACTTGGCCACAGTCAGCGGATACTCTGACATATACGCCTTGGACTCGATGAACGGAGGCAAGGTTGGAAAATCTGCCAGTGCTGTCCCCGGCTTCGAGTACGTTTCGGATGCGCAGATGGACTTTGAATACTACAAAAACCGAGCCGAATTTGCCGATGAGCACGGTGGTGGTGAGTTGTACGGGCGAGGATCAGATATCTACAGATGCGCCACCCCTGGTTCGTTTGACGAGAGGGCTAGCAACCCGTCGATATCTCGGCCAGCGTCTCCAATGTTGAATGGCCGTGGAAGCCCCGGTTCATATGGCGGCCCAGGGCAACAGTCCAGACGCGTCATGACCAACATGTCAATGTCCGACACTACCTATTCTAGTTATAGACCTTCGAACGCGGCTGGTTATGGGTCACCCATGGAACGTGGCCGTACTCCTTTGTACAACCAAGAGAACGGCAGCTCGTCCGGACTCGTCCAGAACGCTGCACAAGTACCTATGGCTTCATTGCCACCATATAGGTCTCGGGAAGGCTCCGTGGACCACGGCGGGAGGATGACCTCCGCGAGGATTCATTCTCCCGCAGTGCATAGAGCTGGCTCCCCTCACGTTGCTCCAAGCCCTGGGCCAGGACCTTCAATCGGAGCATTGGGCGGTGGGCCCCAGGGCTACAGCGGCTTGGCGCAAGTTGAGGAGTCCGATATGTACACAGGTGATCCGACGCAATATAATTATACTAGAAGAGGAAGCAGCAATCGTGCATCGAGGCAACCCGGACACGGATGGAGTTAGGATCATACGATAAGGTAATATGCCAGAAAAGGGGCACAGGAGTATTGCGTGGAAAGCTTTGAAGAGCGAGTACCGCCCTCATGGACATGTTAGACCACAGCGGCGTTTTTTTACTTTGAAATAGGCATGGCATATCAGTTTCTATTGTATATCGATAAAGGCGATTCGATTAAAACATGTGGGAGACTACAGGAGCTTGGCTATGCCGCAAGTTTTACAAATGCATTGTAACACAACCATACGGCTGGTGTATGCCGTGGAACCTCAAATAGCTGAATCCAACATGATTGGACTGCATCTGCTTATCAAGCTGGCATGAGCGGTCCAGACGGTCCAGATGGTGAAGGTCAGTTGAAATCGATACATTAACTACTACAGAGAAATCCGTTGCCGGAAATATATTTATAGCTTCTGCGTGGTCGGAATTTAGACTATAGTATATTCAAGCCTGGCGCGAAACGGCACTGCAACCATCCACATCTAATATGCGTTTCTTAGATCAAGTAGGTGAGATGCGAGGAGTATTTCGAGCTCGGCCATCACCGTGTGAACATGCCCGTTTCTTCAAAGCAGGCCATGTACCCGCTCAAATCCTCGGCCAACGCACTCGCCAGCTCCGGCGTGACGATGCCATGTTGCCACGAAAGCCCAATGGTCAGGGCACCGTCCTCGACGCTGCCTATGCTGAGACCTAACGGTGCACCAGTCACCATGGCGCCGTTTGTGAAATACACCCTTGAGACGACAAACCTTGAGGAAGGAGCATCTCGTGAGGAAGGGAGATTGTCTTTGAAGACACCTATGTTGCTAATTTCCCAAGATTCAAGTCGTGGCTTACCATCTTTTTTGCGATGGTAGTCGAACCAGTCGGGTATGAGTTTTAGGAGACCGGCTACGTCATTCTTGGGAAGTCCTTTTAGCTTGGCAGTGAGGTCTTTCTTTACGAGTTGGGCTATGTCCCATATCAGGGGGTCGAGAGCATGGGCAGATGGGGCGTCGCGAAGTTGAGAGATGGTTTGGGGGGGGAACTCGTGGAGGTAGGTTGTTACGAGGACGGCAAGAGTTTCTTTGAGCTGGGAATCGGGGGGTAGGAAGGGACGGAGACCAATTGGTGTGGAAGCGGCGAAGAATATTGCTTCTTTTGGGGAGAGACGAGCGGTCAGGGAGAGGAGGGTGAGAGCTTGGAAGAGGCCTGTTATGGATGTGTGGTGGTTTCGGCACGCCTGGAGGAGTTTGGGCACTGTGGTTGCAGGGATGTCGGCTGGTTTGGTGTGGGTGATGTACGGGATTGATAGGTCGATGGGTTTGCCATGCCAAGGAATGAGTTTCCGAGGGCGGAGCATGGCGGGTGCGAATTCGGCCCATATAGTTTTGAGAAAGTATCCGAGGGATATCTTGAAGGCTATTTGGGCCTGGGCGGCTGGTAGGTTGACTATTGGGGGGATGTCAAGCAGAGGAGATGGCGAGATTCGCGGTTCGTCGACAGAAGGTGCATGCTGCTGGAGCTCATTGTTGAGTTGGGCAAGGAGTTGCTCGTGAAAGAGTCGGCCGCTTGTGCCGTCTATAAGGGCGTGGTGGTAGGAGAAGATGATGTCTTGCACGCCTAAGAGATGATCCCTTTGCGCAAGGCCAATCGGTTCGACGACAGCGATGCGCCAGGGAGGCTGGCTCATGATGTCTGGCCAGCGTTGATCATGATACTTGGATTGCTGGGCGGCAATATGGTCGTTGTACTGGGTCACGGTCTTGCAGGATGCCGTTGAGAAGCTGACATGGCTGGAAAGGTCAATTTGCGTGATGGAGCAGAAGCTCGCCCGGTTGGTGTGTTCATCTAGGATACCAACTTGGAGCATTGGCTGTGAGAGGATGACCTTCTTGAGAGCTGGGTATAGGAGGGATGCATCTATTTTCCAGCTGGGCTGTGGCGCGTGATAGCGACACGTGACTACAACACCGAGATAGACGCCCATGTGGTGACGGCTGGAGCTGAGGAGTTCGCTGGGTAATGGTTTATACGAGTCAGCAACCGCACATGTTTACGCACTGACTCGATCTCGATGATGGACCATTGGTTTCCTTGATTCAAGAGGGACTCACACGGGTTGCAGTCGCCGCAATGGCGTTGCTCTGTCCGAGCTGTCGCTCATGATGTGATTGAGTCAGAGGAGAAAGAAAGATACGATGCAGATCAGGTGAACAACCTGGCTGACAAGGCGTTCGAACGAATATAGAATGAAGATGGTGAGAGAATAGGGAATATTTGGAGGGTGAAAAATGCTGGGGGTGTGAAATAGATTGCGTGGGCTTGTCAGGGCCCATGACAAGATATGCAATATTAAAGCCGCTATTGTAGTGACAAGATTGCAGATTTAGGTTGAGGTACGCCTCTGGTTGAAGACAGGGGACGGACCGTAAAGAGTCAAGACTACTCTGGTCCCATTTTTCCTGGTGGGGCTCTGGTACGTGCCCTAGGGTAGTTGGTTGTGCAGGCGTGTGATGCAGGTTTTGTAACTCACACGATTGCTAGTACTTATATTATAGTACAAAACTATTGCTTACTTCTTACCAGGGGCATGCCGGCGATGGCCTTGTAGTATGTGATTGAGTACTACCATGGAATGCCGCATCGCGAGTGAGATTTGGTTGTTGACTGCCACATGGAGGTGACTCGACGTCATATGCACGGAGTAGACATACCGGGATATATTCCAACGCACTATCCAGACTCACATATCCAGCAGCAGAATTCAAAAGCAGCTGAAGAGTCCATTGGTTAAAAACTCAGAACAAAAATGCTCATCCTATTATTGCGCTTATTTTCC
>LBNC01001041.1:0-53412 GCA_001008035.1 Atkinsonella texensis
CGTGACCAGATCCGGCACGTAACACTAACTATTAGGCGTAGAAGAGCCTAAAAATATGCTAAAAATAGCTAAAAAATAGCTTATTTTTAACACTTCTCTTTAGCTATTTCCTTACTATTTTTATCTCTCTTTTACACTCCCTTTTTCTATCTCTTATAACAGCCTCTTTCCTTATTATAGTATAGCTAGGATAGCTATCTTTTTCCTTAAAGGGCAGCATCTGTTATATAATAGAATAGTCTACATAGTGGGGTTGTACAGTGTGTAAACTGTACGTACACTGTAGGTTATACTGTGGGCATAAGCTAGAGTCACGTGGCAATTATCGCCCTATATAAAGGAACACATAGCTTATTATCAATCAATTATCAATACTATCAATCGTTTATTATTGTAACGGACTGGCCTTACGGCGACTACGAGTAAGCGTCTAAGAGAATAGTAACTATATTTATGAAGAGAGAAGAAGAAGTTCTATATCTACTTCACTATCTAGCCTTATATAATCTTTTTTAGTTCCTCTATTATTCCCCTTACTAGGATTCCCTTATAACCTATGTTTCTCTTACCTTAGTATTACTATACTGTTACCTCGGTCTTATTGTGGGTACTGCATTCCTCCGCCTTAGCTCTATCGCGGGCCTATAGCGCGACCTCCCTAGGTCCCGTCTAGGATCTAGTCTCCTCCTTTCCTTGACCTAGCTTGGGCCAAAGCCCAAGCTCGTGACAATTATTACGTTGTGAACAGTCTTCTACACACCAATATTGCCACGTAACACTTCCTCTTCCCTTCCCTCCTAATATTGTTAATATCTTCATAGGACGCTAACTCGCAGACGCCGTTAGGCCAGTCTATCACAAGTAATCACAAGTATATACATTAAATAAACGGATTTTTACGCTCTAGTACAGATACGCCCTATACCTAGAGTGGCCCTAGTTACTAAAAATCAGGGAATTTAGGTTGTGGCACAGTGGTTCCTATCGTCGCCTGTACATAGGATTAACCGAGGTTAGATCTAACAACAGTGCACTGCTGGATATAACTAGGGTGCAGCTAAGTCTAGCTGTGTTATGTAACACCTTACGTGACTACATCTAACCCGTAACACCTGTGCCCGTCTCTACGCGCCTGTGGCCTAGAGCGCTCGTGACAGGGACCTAGCAAACTTAGATGCAGAATACATGCCTCCCTAGTATCCACCTGTACTTTGTAGCTAGCTAAGTTTGAGTGCCGGATAATACTGTCTATTATTATTTATTGGTTAACTTGTGTTTCCCTGTAACCCGCTTGCCCGCTAACACAATCTGAATGCGTTATACTCCGTAGCGGCCTCAACACTTTATTCACATAGCTAGGTTTTTAGACCCCTGCTAGACAGACGACCTTGCATACGCAGACAGACCGCAACTTTGGACAGGCACGAAGCTAGCCTGCAGCAAATTTTCATTACTCAATCTATTACTGGGACCGCGCGTGTCGGTGCGAGGATCGCTCTTAGCCATTAATTAATACCTTAAATATGCACTTCTTGGCCGACAACAATCTTAGCCCTCTCTTTATCTTTCTTCTTCATTTTTTCACAAAACAGATTGACTTACTTTAATATTTATTTATTCCATTTTTGTTCTGTCTTTTTCGTTCTTAGTTACTTCTCCACCTTCACAATTACTCTTGCTTTGTTTTCTAGCGGCGAAAGAGGATCTAGCTGTGCAACTATGGAGCATTTCGCTGCGTCGGACACGAAATATCACAGCTTTCACGCCATCGAGCTCCTAGAGGCACCCTTGCCACCTAGGAGCAGAGCCATTGAGTCGCAAGTAGCCAATACACCACAAGATAGTCTAAAGATACAAAGACAAGATTCCGGATACAAATCTCGTGGGTCTGGCTCTACACGCAACTCTATGTCCCAGATAAGACCTAGTCCTCCATCACGACGCATATCCAATAAATCCTCTACAGCCGGTGCCATGACAGCTTCCAAAGCTATCCACATCCACACCCGCCCGTCTATCACCCGTCGAGCAGCCAAGTCGTACCCTCACCGCACGGTGCAATCACCGTATGCACGCAGTCACGGTAGTGCTAGCCACGCCTCTCCAGCAGTCTACTTCCACTTCCCAACCCCGGATCTCGTCGAGATTACCGAGACCCCATCCCGACGACAGCCATCAGCAAACTTGCCTCCTCCAACCACCCACTACTGGACCAGCGACAGCACCCGCCGCCTCGAATACGCAGCCATCGACGCAGCCGGCCGGGGCGTTAAGGGCTGGGTGCGAAGACATCTCATTCCCGACTGCTTCACCCCGCGACACGTTGGCTTTAACGACGACTCCAGCAGCGTACGCCGCTACAGACTCGAGTTAGAAGCCAACGAGGACGAGACGCATTGTAAGAACAAGCAGCGCCGAAGAGGGGGCTGGTCGCTGTTCTTCCTCCGCAAGAGCAGCGCCCTACGAAACCGCAGGCCATGATTGAACATTTCACTGAATGTGTTTAATTTATGATCACATAATTTTGTTCCATTCGTATTTGTTTTTTTTTTCTTTCCCTTCTCCATTTGTAGCATTGGAGCATGCCAGACGGCGTTTTATACCCTTGTTTTAAGGCGACAAGTACAGAAACAAGTGTAGATACAGAACTGCTGATGAATCGCAGAATGGGATTGCATAATCGAAATAAGACTTGTACCTATCTTTACAGGGCATTGATACCCCTTGAGATTATCACAATGTGGTACGGTACTGGTAGTATAGGACACATGATGTAGCATTGTTGCTTGAATAGTGCAATTAGAAAGGCTTCGCGCACTAATGTTGAGTATTAGGACTATTGCTAGGTTTAGGACTTGTACGCAGTGGTGAGTCGTTCGTATGTGTTAGGATTTAAACGTGGAGTTGGCTAAACCAGTATGAGCAATCCGTGGAGGGCAGTGGCATTTTTACAAGAGGGCGCATCATAGACTCAGCTTTGGTACTGAGCATCGGCGACTATCTTCTTATTAACCGCTGATAAAGCTGTTATTAATGTTGAAGAAGAAGCTAAAGCAGAAGTTCAGATTTCAGGCATCGCAAGTTATAAAAGCAGCTTCAACAGTAGCCTCGAATTCAGCAGCAGCTTATTCCGATGCTTTCCCTGCGGCTATGATGCCGATAACTTCGGCTGGCATTAGTGTACGAAATGAAGATACATCTCAGTCTCTCTGATTGCACTAGGTTTGTAATTAGCCATTTTGATGAGATAGCTGCCGCCGGTTGCCGCTCGCCAGAATCATCAACATTGACATGTCTATATTCTCGTTAGCATCAATATATCGCCAGCCATTATCATTATGACTCATGAACAGTATCAACTCGGATTATATTCCACACTGGATGAAATGAATGAGGACCCTTTTTTGATAATTATAAACACATTGGCAGAAGCGAGCCAACTATTGACCCAATGGATTCCGACGCTCTCCCTGCACCCAGGATGTCAACAAAAACCGGCAGACATAAGGACTAGCATCTCTCGCTTCACAGCATTGCTTCATTATTCATGCGGAATTTCCGCCCTCTCCACTCCAGCTCACAATCTTCAATCCCTCACCGTAATCTTCGTTTCCATCCCAACTGGCCGATAATTAAACCACCCATCCTGCACCAACTCATACTTCTCATCGACCAGTGCAAAATCCACCCTTTTTATCAACATAGCCAGCACGAGCACACTCCACTGCCACGCGTAGTGCTTGCCGATGCACTCTCTCTTCCCGTTCCCAAACCACTTCATCGCTCCCTCAGGTAGCCGCTCCCATTGTTCACCCATCATTCTCTCGGGCTTAAACGCCAATGGGTCCTCGAACACTTTCGGGTCGCGATTAACACCCGCCATGACTATAATCATGGGTTGGTCATGCGCGATCTGGTATTTCCCCCCTGCAAGTAGGACGGGTAATTTGGACTCGCTGGGGATTGGCTCGATGTTGAAGCCTGGGGCTGCGAAGGACAGACGCAGAGATTCGCGAACCACGCCCTGGATATACTTGAGTTCATCAAGGTCGTCGACTGTCAGTTCGCGGTTCGGGGCAACAGTGTTTAGTTCGTGGCGCGCACGACTGATGACTCCAGGGTTTCGAATCAGTAACAAGATGGCCGTGGTGACAAGACACGGCGCAGTACTGCTTCCAATAGGCATGGACACTATCTCGTCAATGATTTGCGAATCTGTCAGCTTTTTTCTAGTCTCAGGGTCTTCGTG
The DNA here is from genome assembly GCA_001008035.1 of Atkinsonella texensis. NCBI lineage: Eukaryota > Fungi > Ascomycota > Sordariomycetes > Hypocreales > Clavicipitaceae > Atkinsonella > Atkinsonella texensis. The sequence continues at coordinate 4,250 of LBNC01001041.1, forward strand.
GTTCAGCATGGCGGTAAGCACATCCTTGTGATCTGTTGGGTTCTTCCTCCTGTATTCCACGACATCGCTGGCGAACGTGCGCATCGTTTTAATAGCACTCCTGAATTTATTTCTGTACAGAAAATTTAGTATTCCCGGCCGGGTAGGACGCATAATAGCTTCGGCCGTCGAGTCCTCCATTGCTTTCAGCATCGGGTGTTCCGGCCCATCTAGGCAGTTGAGCTTCTGGCCAAATAGCGTCAGGGTTGTTGCTTCAAGATTGAGCCGCTGAAGGTCACCCAGAGGTGCAGCGACATGGATTCCTTTCTTTTTCCATTTCTCAATGAGCTCATTAGCCGTGTCTCGCATCTCGATGAAGTTCTGCCGCCGCATCGTCTCGGCGGATAAATGAGGTGCTATGATGCGGTGAGCAATCCCCCAGCTGGGCTCATTGTCAAATGCCGTGAAGAGGGCATCGTGCACAGCTGCGCGAATCTCGACAACAGGTCCTCCTACGTATTTTCGGAATCGTTTTTCATCACAAAGCTCCTCGGCAAGCGCAACACTGGCGACGATAACGATGGCATGCCCCAGGACCTTGATCCGAAAGATCTCCCCGTACTCCTCCGAGAGCTGCTTCAGTGACGTCCAAGTGTTACTTGGAGATACATCAAAGATATTACCCAGCACTGGAACACCTGGCGGCTGCGGAATTGGCTGTGACATGGTTCGTAGGTATGATCTTGGTGAGGCAGTTGAGTCCGGAAACAAAAACATCTTTTGCTTCTCTTGAATCTTTCCGCCCGGAGAGAAGCGAGGGAAAACGCGTTTCTATCTTCTTTTTTTTAAGACAACCACAGAGCCACGAGCTGAAAGAGAGCGGGGATGGATCCCAACCTGCAGCCATGCTGGGAGATCTCATGGCAACGAGTACGGGTTGACAGCTCATTTACACTTGCTGCCTAACCTCAGCTGTCTTACCTAGCCATTTCAATCGAGACAGCTACAGCCAGCCACATAATCAGTTAGCGGGAGTCGTGCTAGCACTGCATTCGCATTCTGCCCGCTGGAATGCTCTGAGTGTTACTTTTGAACCACTCCGCATTGGTCAGCTGCTCGAAACCACGGAGCCAGGTAATACCCACGGTCACACAACTCAATGCCCCGTAGAGGAGTTTTCCCCACCCTCTAAGCATCACGCAGTAGGAGCTAAACCTAAAACGGAAGAGGTACTATTTTTCTGCAAGCATACTCCGTAGTATCTCTACTGTTTTTATTGTGCACTATTATCCTTAAGCATTGCAAGTCTTTTGCTATGTAATTATTACGATTTTAGCTTGCGCTATAGCTTCAGAAATGTCCCTGATACTGTATGTTATGCCAATGTTTTCCTCAAGTGTCAATACCTGCAATGTAAGGATACTATAGCTGCGGACTATTGGCATCTTGAAGTCTAGTCGCGTTGCCCCTTCTCTCTTCAATCGGGGCGCCGTCAATCCTATGCATACATATACCTATTATCTTAATACTTCTTTCCCCTGTTCCGCCCCTGTACCTACAGGGACGGGCCTGAGCCCCAGTCTATAACAATCCGGCTTGTCTGTTTGTTTGTTTGCTTTATATCTGAGTGCTACTAATATATATTTCCCCCTATATGCCCCGCGCCAACTATTATGCCTGAGGCATTAATCTCCCTCACAATCTACAGTCTTACACTCACTCACTCTTCTCAGTAACGTGAACGCCCCTCTCACATTCCGACAGCCTAAGGTTGAGTGCTTTCCCTCCCGTTAGTATGGAGAAGGACTTTGTACTTGTGCCCAGAAATTTCGAGGAGTCAGATCAGTCCCGGCATGAACGTGACCTCATACTCGACATCGACCTTTTCGTTCGACGTCTGGAGCCATTACTGTGGCCACTGAACAGCTTCCTTCATCGTAATCCCGAGCTCGGTTATCACGAACACAAAGCCCATGATGTCTTGACTAATTTTATATCCAGCCAAGATGGCTGGCAGGTCACTCGGTCTGCTTATGGGATGGAAACAGCTTGGGCTGCGGTCTATCGTTCTGCCCGGTCTGGTCCTGTGGTATCCTTCAATGCAGAAATGGGTAAATTCCCATCTCTCCAACCGAACGGGAGAACTGCAGATACTGACGGCAGCATGCAGACGCACTGCCAAATTTAGGACATGCGTGCGGGCACAATCTTATTGCAATGGTCTCCTTGGCCGCTGGTCTTGCCACTGCTGAAATTCTTCGTCGTCGCTGCCTCCCTGGAGAGGTTGTCATCATCGGCACACCAGCTGAAGAGGGTGGTGGCGGCAAAATTAGATGCCTTGAAGCGGGTGCGTATAAAAATGTCGATGTTTCACTTATATCTCATCCTGGCATTCTGCACAATAGTCCACTAGTCCGCACGACAGCATTTACGCATCTCAACGTAAGCTATCGGGGCCGTGCCGCCCACGCAGCCAATAGCCCATGGTTGGGGATCAATGCGCTTGACGCTCTTGTTGTTGCGTACAACGCCATCTCAGTCTTGCGGCAGCAAACACATCCAGATGACATCATAGGCTTCCAAATCACTAATGGCGGCAATAAGCCTAATGTCATCCACGAGCATGCCGCAGGGTTAGCTGTACTGCGCGCTGCTTCTACTGCTCAGCTCGAGGAACTTCAGAAGAAGGTTGAGGCTTGTCTTCGTGCAGGCGCACAAGCTACCGGTGCTGCAGTCGACATTCAGGTTTCACCAGGTTACATGGACCATATCCCAAACCGTGTCCTTGCCGCTTCTTACAGACGATACTGGGAGGCCCTGCCCAATCCTCCAAGCCCGGCCTTGCCCTCACAGGGGCAGTTTACGTGGGTCAAAGCGAGTACAGATCAAGGGAACTTGAGTTACAGCTTGCCGAGTATGAATGTCAGCTTTGCCATACCTCCAGGTGACCAAGCTGGTCAACCACACAGCCCTGACTTTGAGAAAGCGGCAGGTACGAGGGGGGCATTCGCTCGGGCTATGAGGGTAGCCAAAGCGATGGCCGGGACAGCACTCGATATTTACACAACACCAGGGCTATTGGAAGAGATTAAACGCCAGTGGAAACGTGACGTAAAAGACTCTGCCTCTAGGTACGGTATTGTGCGATGAATCGCCTCTCTCTTCCCTGGTAAAATAGGCACTGTAAGAAATCTCCCTAACACAACGCTTATATGTAACGTCATATTAGCGCTGCAATCAAATGATAGATGGTTGGTCAAGTTCTTTCTTGCAAACTTCTCACTTGTCATAAGACATGGCCGTACTATTGGAGTCTATAGATCACCCGACCTTTTGAACTCGACCTAACCAAACTATGGGTCCTAATGGCGTAAATAAGCTCTTTTTATTGGTTCCTTTACTTCTAAATTAACTAGATATCTATAAAATAGAACACAATAATATTATTATTATCTAAAAAATCTACAAAAAAAATCTATAAAGTTATTAAGCTAATAAGTACTTTACACATTTTTGTTATTTTTTTCTGAAATTTTCTGGGATTTTTAAGATAATAAAATAGTATTATTTAGTAGTGTAGGGGTAGTATAGAGATAGTTAGGTTAATGTAGGGATAATATAGGGGATTAGCTATTTATGTAGAGGGAGGGTCAAAATCTTTAATCTAGTTAGCTTAAAAGTCTCTACACTAGACCTATAGTTTAGTCAGGTCAGGTTAGTTTACAAGCTCAGGTCAGGTCAGGTCGGGTTCAAAAGGTCGGGTGAGATGTAGACTCGTAATATTGCTGCTTTCTGGACGATTGCAGGCAGTACAGTCAGGGCAGGCATTGTGGATACCTGCGATTGATCGCATTTAATGATGATAGAAGGTTTCGGATATACAGAAGTTAGCATTTAATATAAAAACTAGTTTCAATCACTCCTCTCTGTCCAAGTCCCTCCCAGTCTTGACTTCTTGAGCACCAGGGCTGCTAGATCCTTCAATCGCCCACTAGTCAACAACTCTAGCACGTGCAAGTGCGCCTGCAATTCCTTCCCGATCCAGTTTCGAAGCTCAATGGCGTTCAAAGAGTCTAAGCCAAATGCAGCAACCGTCATTGAGGTCTTTTGGGCCTCCAAATCTTCCGGAGCCAGCATCAAGATGGAAGCGAGCTTGTTACCAAGCTCAGATGCGACTAACTCCACAGCGTCAACTAGGCTAGAAACGCGTTTCAATCTCTCTGAAGGAGAGGAATCTACAGAATTGGAAAGTGTAGCATCAGTACCACAGGCAAGGGCTTTCTCCTTGAGGGCAGAGAATTTGCCGTCGTCCGTCCAGAACGGCAATGAGGTGGTCGTGTCGATATCGAGCCCGGTAATACACTGGCTATCCGGCACTTCTCCATTGATCGCTGCTTCAACTAGTGCCAATACTTCCTTTTCGGACATGAAGCTCCCAGAAATATTCTTGAGTACCTCAGACCTCCTTGCGGAATTAGTCGCCAGATATCCCACATCTTCAACAGCAGTCAGGTTGAGCGAAGTAGCTGCCAATCCCATTTGACGACGGTGATATGCTAATGCATCAAGAAACGTATTGGCTCCTGAATACGCTGCTTGGCCTCTGTTACCGATAATACCAGCCACAGATGAGAGCATGACAAAGAAGTCAACTTCTTGGCCCAGCAATGCATTGTGGAAATTCAGCGCGCCGCTAAGCTTTGACCTGACAACATCATCATAGTCTTGGAACGTCATTTTCTCGAAAAGAACATCCTGTAAATGTGTTAGCACAGCACTGTAATCCCATGGTGTACACAGTGACTTGTATCCTACCTTCAGCACCATGGCTGCATGAACTACGCCGCGAACTGGCGGCAGCGTTTGGCGAAGTTTGGAGAACAAAGCCTGCACAGAGTCTTCATCGGCTACATCGCATTTCTCTACATGAATACATGCTCCAAGGGCCTTGCTCTGATCTCTAAGATTGGCAATGTTGGGCGAAATCATTCCAGTGCGAGACAGAAGTACAACGTTTCCAGCGCCTTGGTGGACGAGCTGCCCAGCGATAGCACGACCAATGCCGCCAGTGCCGCCAATAATCAAGTAGGTAGCTTCTTTTTTCGGGACCCTGGTCATAGTGGGTGGATGAGTAGCCTTAAAGAGGATATTAGTCCTGGGGATCTATCGTTTTATCGTGTTAGTGTACGCACCTTTACTTGACCCGGCTTGGTATGGTCAACAACAAGTTTCCCAACGGTTTTGCCGCTTTGAAGTTTTCTCAGTGACGGCACGACATGTTCGATTGTTGTTTCAATGACAGGTCCAATCGGATTGATTACTTTTCGTTTCAACAGATCCATAACATTGGTCATGATTCGACTCATCAGCTGTGGTCGCTCGACAGCAACAAGAGTCAAATCGACTGAACTGAAAGTACAGTTAGAATCGAACTTGAGCATGTCAAGCCGGCTGTTAGACGTGATGTCTCTTTTTCCGATCTCAATGAACCGTCCAAATGAGGCAAGACTCGCCCAAGACTCCCTCAGAAGGTCCCCAGCCAGAGAGTTGATGACAACATCCACGCCTCTGCCGCCAGTAGCATGGCGTATAGCAGCTCCGAATTCATTATCTCGACTATAAAAAACTCGAGATTCTGGAATGCCATACGTATCGATAAGAAGCTGTTTCTTCTCTGCATTACCCACGGTGGCGTATATTTCTGCACCGATCATCTGCGCAAGCTGGATTGCAGCCTGGCCGACGCCGCCCGATGCTGCATGAATAAGGATGGATTCTCCAGCCAGGAGCTGAGCCAAGACAACGATACCGTAGTAAGCTGTGCAGTACACCACTGGGATAGATGCGGCTGTTGAGAAGGACAATTCTTCTGAAATGACGGCAGCACTGGTCGCGGGGCATCTCGCGAACGTGCCGTATGCACCCTTAAGCACAGCACAGACGCGGTCTCCTACAGCCAAAGAAGTGACCTTTGCACCTGTACGAGCAACAACGCCGCTGCATTCAACGCCAATATAAGGAAGGGGAAGTTGGCCCATCGCGATGACCACGTCCTTGAAATTGACGCCCGTGCAAGCTACCTTGATTTCAATCTCGTCATCAGCCAACGCCTGTTCTGGATCATCTGTCCAAAATAACGAGTCAAGTGCTCCTGGTGTGCCTACTACGATCTTCAGTCTTCTGTCCGCTTGATGGAAGCTTTGAGAGTATGGAACCAAGGGTTGAACCTTGTGGAATATGCCTGTGTTCATAGTTTCGTCCGAAACGACTCGAGGTACAGTGAGCTGACAATTTTGCTCATAGAACTCGAAATCAAGAGCTTCGCTCGTATAACGTTCAAAGGCAGAAATGATCAAGTTCGCCTGCGAAGAAGCGTCTAGAGGCGAGTTTGGATCCATGTCTAGTGTGGCAACTGCTTTCCTGGTTTCGGACCTCACGCTCCTGAAAATGCCTTGAGCCACATTTCTTTCCGGATTCAAGGCATGACTGAATGCGCCCGATGTAAGCCAAAGAGCTGATGATGCATTAAGCAACAGCGATTTCAACGTTGAGAAGGTTGTGTCCGTCATTTTGGCAAGTAATGAACAATCCAGTTCATCCAAGCAGATATAATGCGACGAGGAGGCTGGTTGGAGTCCTGTGAAGGAAGACACTGTAGCCTCAATATCCAGCACTTTCTGGGCTTCGGCTAGGAGTGCTGTAACAAGGGCATCTTCTTTTGGTCTGTCGGTAACAATCACCAGTTGTGATCCTGTTAGGTTTGATCTAGGTGCCGAGCTCTGCTCTGTATAATGTCTGTCGGTTCCGTTGACCTTGATTGTGCTTGAACCTCCTTCGCTTTTGGACTTTGGCACGGCTTCACAATTCTGAGAGATTTCAGTGCTGTTGGTCGGCTGGCCTGTCTTATCGTGAAGGTCATCAACGCTATGGTTTCCATTGCAATGTTCATCACCACTTGCCCGGTTGCTATCAAGCCTGCCTGCTCCCTTGGTCTTTGCGTGATGCAATGCCGAACCATTGCCATTGAGGGTTTCCCATTGTAACCTGTAGCAAAGCAATCTTGGTGCATGCTCTTGGCCGCCACCCCCGCCCACGGGATTGATCTTGAAGCCCTCTAGTGTAATGACCGGATCTGAACACGAGGGGTGCCAAGCGTCAACGGAGAATGTTACCGGTCCGAGGCAAGAGCGATCAGATTGACAACGCGAAACAAATTCGACGGTCTCTCCAGGACTGTGAGGGAGTGCCGTGCTAATCTCCATTTCCCCAATCGCTGATGGCATGTAGAGTGATGACATCGTTCCAAGCCCGGCTCCGAGAAGTGAGTATATAGGTTGAAGAATAAGGTCCACGAAGCTTGCCGATACCCTCGACGGTGTCTCGTATCCAAAGGGCATAGATGACGACGTATCCGGAACCGTGACTGACCCTGTTACGAACTCCCCCTTCAGAGCCACAGCAGTTGCATTATTGATGAAAGCAGGGCCATAATCAGCCCCATTCCTTCGGAGCTCAGCATACATCAGTTCTAGAGGAACACTCACTTCCCGATGAGACTTAGCAACCATGCGACGACTGTGTGCTGCCTGGAACCTCGAAGGAGTTACAAAATTCGCTTTGCGAGACTTCTTCGCGCAGATTAGGCCACGGAAATGGCCCAACCAGCCTCTGTTAGGGGCCCAGGATGAGATGAAAAACTCATCCCAATCATTAGACAAGGATCTTGTTCCCTCACTGTAAGGCGCAAGGGTAAATACAATCTCGTATGATGTTGTGCTGTCCATGATCAGAGCTTTGGATGCTTGAACCTCTCTCAACTGTAGGGAGCTAATCTGCTCTATGGGGACTTGCCTCAACTGCGCCCTCTGGTACGCAGCCTCAACAGCCATGCACAGGTAACCAGTTAAGGGAAATGTTATCGATGATTGCATACAATGATCTTTCAGCCATGGCACGTCATCAACAGACAAGACATTGCGCCATGTCAGCGCTGAGTCTGTGTAGTTGTTATCAAGGACTCCGAGTAGATCATGACGAGCAAAAGGCTTTATCCTATGTTGCTTGTCCGCACGGGGCTCAAACCAATAGCGACGGCGAGACCAAGGATAGGGGGGGAAATCAGTAATAAGGTTGGGTTTTTGCTGGGCACTGGTCTGATTGATCTCTCCGAACTTGACGTTGTGCCCTTGCAGGAACAAGTTCCTTGCGAGGGTAACCAATGAGGAAGAGCTGCTTTGACTCCGGACTAAACTCGAAAAATATTTAACATCCCTAACAGCTCGAGAGCCTAATGAACGCAATATTTGCTTGACAGGTCCTTCCAAGGCCGAATGTGGCCCGATTTCAACAACGATGTCTGGTTGCTCCTTCTCGCACATGTCCTGAAACGCAGAGGAGAACAGAACAGGTTGAACAAGGTTATTTACCCAGTATGACGGACCAAATGACTCGGATGCATTGCGATGGCCAGTCAGTGATGAGTAGAATGCCACCTCGGAGTTGCATTGCCGCGGTACAATGTCTTTGATGGCGGCAAGGTAGTCTTCGGCAACCAGGCCCATGTGCGAGGAGTGATATGCGACATCGACACGCAGCTTGCGATTGAATATACCGTCCTTCTCGAGCTCCACAGCAAATTTATCAATCTCTGACTCGTCACCTGACACTGTTGTGGAGTTTGGTGAATTTTGACAGGCAGCGGTTAAACCACACAAGCCCAAAAGTTTGATCCGTCGTTGGACGTCTTTTGCGTCACACCCTACCGCCATCATCGCTCCCCGGCGCTCTGAGTGGCGCTCTTTATATAGGATGGCCATCTGTCCCCGGTAATATGCGATTGACATGGCATCGTCAAGTGTGATAGCACCCGCAGCGTATGCAGCGACAATTTCACCACTGGAATGGCCGATAACCATCTTTGGCTGCACACCCCAAGATGACAACAGGTCAGTCATCGCAAGCTGAACGGCTGTACACGACGGTTGGGAAAGGTATGCTAGGCCTATCTTGGACTCTTCTTTGGGCTTGAAAAGCTCGTCAACAAGCGAGAAGTCGGCGCCAAGTCGCTCCAGACAACTTGCCGCAGCATGCATTGTGCTGGCGAACACAGGATAGGCATCCATAAGTTCTTTGCCCATCTGGGCCCACTGAGCCCCTTGCCCAGTATAAATATAGCCGACTTTGGGAGCACTCGAAGCCACTCGTTTGGGTGCGTTTGCTGGACTATTCAGCTCCATAGAGAGTTCGCCACAGGATGATGCTATGACTGCAACCCGCCAAGGAAAATGGGATCTCCTTTCGCACAGAGTGTACGCAATGTCGTTGAAAATGCGTTTTTCGAAGATTTCTGGGCGTTGCTCGAGGTAGATGCCCAGCTGAGAGGCCATTCTCTTTGCTGAGTCTTCGTCATTGGCACAAAGAACAATTAGTCTGGTGAGTTCCTTGGGGACGGCCGAAAATTCGCCCAAAAATGGCCTCTCCAGTACCACATGCGCGTTGGAACCACCAAAGCCAAAATTGTTGACGCTAATATATCGCTTATCCCTTGGAAAAGGACGCAGAGTTACAGGTACCTTCATGTGCCACTGCTCCAATGGTATCGCTTCATTCGCCTTTTCAAAGTTGATGTTAGGCAGTATAAACCCTTTTTCTAGCATTAGACAGGCTTTGATGATTGATATTATGCCGCTTGCGTTCTCCAGGTGGCCGACGTTGGATTTCACTGAGCCAATGTACAATGGCGCTCGCTTTGTCCGCCCATCGCCGAAAACACGATGCAACGCACCGACCTCAATCGGATCGCCAACTTTCGTACCGGTTCCATGAGCTTCGACAAAGCCTGTATCTTTGGGCGATATGTTGGCTCGTTCGTATACACTGCGGATTAACTTCTCTTGGGCTTCCCCACTCGGAGATGTGATACCTTGAATGGTGTCAGTAAACATATTTTATGATCCGGAGGGATTGCCACATGTATACTCACCAGCAGTCTTGCCGTCTTGATTCGTACCAGTGCTGGTAATTATGCATCGAATCTTGTCATTGTCCTTCAGAGCCTGGTCCAACGGCTTCAACACAAGACAACCCACACCCTCGCCTCGGGCAAAGCCAGACTTTGCGCGGTGATCGAACGAGAAGGTCTTTCCTTCATCATTGAAGATTCTACATGTGTCAGAAAGCCGCCTAAGGATGTTCAAAATAGATCAACTTACCCCAACATGGACATAGAAATCATGTCGTCGGGCTGTAGATGTAAGCTGCAGCCTGCCACAATCGCCGAGTCTGCCTCACCAGACCGAAGACTTTGCACAGCGGCATGCAGCGCATGAAGACCAGATGAGCATGCGGTGTCTATGGAAATACTTGGCCCGTGGAAGTTGAAGTAATACGAAATGCGAGCAGCTTGTATAGACATGTGATTGCCGGTCGCTTCGAAAAGTGTGACTTGATTGCAGTCTCGCACGGTACCGAGCCTGTAGTCGGCGAAACATGCTCCAATATAAACACCAGTGTTTGTACCGGAAACTGCTTCTTTGGTCAGTCCAGCGCTTTCCAGCGCTTCGTATGTACATTCTAATAACTGCCTTTGTTGAGGATCTGCATCGTGTGTTATTATCCCGCTTAGATCAGGAAATGGGGTCATGAAAGACTATTACCCATTGCGATGGCTTCCTGCTCCGTGATATTGAAGAACGGTGCATCGAACTGCGACAAATCTCGGTTCATGAAATAGCCACTTTTCGTGTTGAAGCAACCCTTCTTCTGCGGATTCGGGTGATAGTATGCATCAGTTGAGAATCTGTCTGCGGGGATCGGACCCCAGCCATCTCGAGAGCGAGAAATCATTGTCCAGAGATCTTCTGGAGTCGCTACGCCGCCGGACAGGCGGCATGCCATGCCTACGATGGCAATCGGTCTTGGTGCAGACATGATGCGATATGTAAGTGGGTGGGTATCCAGTAAAGCCAAATTAGGGTATACAGAGCACATCAGCCAACTATTAAGCACAGCAATTACATGTAGCTGTCCATTGAGGATAGTAAGGCCTTTTAAAACTTGCTATACCCCGCTCAAATTCCGCTTCTAGCCTTCCTTGATGCGTAATTTCCCCCGGCTTTGACAAATGTTTCCACTTGATCTCTTTTTTCACAAGCAAGTGTCAGCTTGTGGGGTAACAAACTTACATGCTTACAAGCCACGCCATGTCATTTGAGCGAGGGTCATGGTCCCATTGCATCCTAAGCGTGATTTTTGATCCGATCTAGAGCTTCACATGTAATCACAAGAGGGGGGGAAGGAAACAGGCCACCGAGGTTTGAGAAGAAGATGTGGAATTGAGCTCTGCGGCCAGACATTGGGCAGTGACGCCAAACCGCCATCATTCCACTGTGGTCTAAATTTCTCTGGTGCCTGATAAGACTACACGTTGCGTGCCGACAGGCAAGCAACTCTCATGCGCTAAAATTAACTGTGCTTGCGGTACTTCCTAATACGAGCAGGATATATGGTGTATCAAGCAGGCAATGTACCAAGATTCGGTAATTAATTACTCCTATTACTCCTAAAACCGCGGTTGAGAGGGTTGAGAAGGCGGCACGCTAGCGTAGTCTTGTCGGCACTAAAGAGTTACGAGTATAACATCTAGGTCACGAGACCCGCCGATCTGAACATCCACAATGGTCTGGCTTGCGATATCTGCAGTGTACCAGCCGGAATTTGCCGGCGAGACTTCTGTCATAGTGACGGCTTCACGCACAAGGGAAGTTCCTGTTGCCTTCTAGCACTTTAGCGCTTCATTAATACGACGGAACCATTCTCGCAACGTTGTCTGTTTCAAGACACCTGTAACGCCACTGGTCTACTTCCCGCCATCGTGAGCTTACCCGTACCATTACACCGTCAAATGGGCACGCTGCGAGGACATATCATTCAGCCGAACCCTGAACCCACGACTGCCGGTCGCGACGCCACATCCCCAACCCACACATAACTCCCGACCTGCTTTATCTGGGCGCTGAGACATCGTCGGGTTACGTGTTCAATGTCGGAATAGCTGTGCTGATGCAGGTACGGCCCGATTAGTCCATCTCTAGGCCTGCCCAACAAGGATACGTAAACCTTCAGCAGCAACTAGGCCTAAACCGCAGTCATGATGAAGGGTCGTGCTTGCTCGAGGCCTGGATTAAAATAGACCTTACCAAAGATTTCTGAAAATTAAAATGTTGGAGACTTTTAAACCAATTAAATTATATATTTTAACTACCCCTGCACTACCCCTGCACTACCCCTGCACTACCCTTGCACTACTATATTATGGTAGTGCTATACTATTATCTTATCTTAAAAGAATCTATAAAAATCTATATATATATATATATAAAGATACTTATTAGCTTTATTATTGTTACGGAGCAGACAGACTTGGCGAGGGTAGATTCGTACAAGTATCGGTCGGATTCGACCAGGTCATTCACAGGCGTGTAAGGGCATAAAACGTTCGATGATTCTTAACAAGTTGTATGTGTATGCAGAGTATATAAGATTGATGATGTTAAATCCAGCATCCCTATGGTCGCTTCTTGACTATATACTTGTTCTAGGGTCACGTGTGGTGGCATGTGATGGATCCATACCTTTTTCCGCAACAATTATGTTTTAGCTAATATTATTTTTATTATTTTCTGTTTATAGATGCCTAAAGACCCTAGTTAATTAAGGATTAAAAGGACTAATTAAAAGAGCTTTTTAATGCGATTAGGATCCACAATTTGGTCAGGTTAGGTCAGGGCAGGTCGGGTTCAAAAGGTCGGGTGATCTACAGACTCGTGCAAGAAGTACAGAAGACTCCTAAGTATGTACTTCTTCTGCAAAAATACTCGCTGCTGCATGATTCAAAACTTGTTGCTGCATGTTTAGGTGTCCTGTGTCCGAGATACCTCGGATTACGCAGAAAAGCTCCGCAACCTCACTATAATAAATGCTGATCGAAAAATGACAAATTGAACCAAAGTACTAACTGAAAGGGATCTTGTCCCACTCCCCATGCCTTGATTCCCGACATTTTGCGGCACGGTTCGCTTTCCGCGGAGAAATCACCTTCCATGTTGAGTTTAGTTGCTACTGTGCGATCAAAGGGAAAAAAATGCTGCGGTTTATGCACTCTTCTCTGCGGATTAATCTCGGGGAACTCAACTTATGTAACTGACCCCATGTTATGTATCGTCAGGTCATTCACATGGGTCAGGGCAGTTACATCCGTCACGTCACTAACATGGGTCAGGTCATTCACGTGGGTCAGGGCAGTTACATCAGTTATGTCACTTACATGGGTCAGGTCAGACAAGCTCGCTGTGAGATAAAAAGGATAAATGTGACGAGCAAACTCCCTTGTATCTAAGCTGCTGCTCGTAATTCGCAAACCACTTCATTCACTCAACCCAGCAGACAAAGCTCTTGCTTTACTTGGTTCTTTTGACACACCATACTTCATCATGACCATCCTCTGCCTTCACGGCGCATATGGCAGCGCCTCGGTAATAACCCTTTCAACCATAACACCATCGTTTCTCAGCTGCTAATCAAGTCAACAGCTTTTTCAAACTCAATTGCGCCCTTTTGTAGATGCAGTTGAAAAATCTGGTTTAACACAGTTCAAATGGATTAATGGGGCTCACGTAGCCATACCTCCACCTGCGTTCGAAGGCTACTTTGGCCTCGGTCCACTTTACAGATTTATCGACTTCGACGGTATCAGTCAGCTAGACAATCTAGTGTCTAAACTAAGAGAGTTCCCTGAAGGACTTACTGCCGAGGATACTATGCGAAAGTTGCTCAGGGGTGGGGTAAAGCAGTCCAGCAAAGCGGTGCAAGGTACTATGAGCAGGCTAGTTCAAATTCTGGACGAAGATCCAGATATTACTGTAAGAGTTATCCAACTTTTTTGCTTATTCTACCAAAGTTTGCTCTTTTTCTAATCAAACTAGGGAGTGCTTGGTTACTCTGAAGGAGCCACAGTGGCTGCTAGTCTGATATTGGAGGAGAAGCGCCTGTTTGAACAAGAAGGACGACCACGACGCATCAAGGTATGGTTACTTTATACAGACGCATTTTCGCCTGCACCTTCTGTTCCCGCACTGACACCTCCACAGAATGCAGTTTTCTTCGCTGGCTGGCCACCAGTTAAACTTGAGAAGGGAGTCGTACAGTACCTCTTGGCAGACGAGTGTGAAGATGTGATTGATATTCCGACGTGCCATGTCGTTGGTTGTAATGACCCCTACATCCATGGATCAATGGCTCTTTTCAGCATGTGCGACGAAGATACCGCTGCATTGTTTGATCACGGTAAAGGTCACACCATTCCTCGTGATGCAAAAACCTTGCAGGAGCTCGTTTCTGTAGTACGAAGTATGGTCGTCGCCACGTGAAATAACGGTATGATAAACCGTGCAGGAGATGAATTATTGAACTTGAAGAAAAAACAAAAAGACAAATAAATTTTATATGAGCTTGCAGAAGCACAGATGATGTTAAAGAAATTTTCATCAAAATGTTGTGTAGAGATTGTTTTGATTGACCACTTGCCCTCCGGTCATTAGTTCTTTTCTGTTTCCGTTCCTGTGTTTCCTTTAGCGCTATCCACCTGGATACGCGCGTCCACAGAAAGACTTACCTCTGCTTATGCCATGGGTTTCTTCAGCGCTTCATCGACGCTAACTCGCCGGGCTGCCTGCGCCAAAAACACCTTGCGAAATCGTCCATGAAACAGATCCGTCAAATTTTCCTTGACACCAGCCCAGTTCTCTCTCACGATGTCCATAGTAGGCCGAGAAAAGACAAAATCGATCTCTTCAAGGGTTTTGTTCTTGGTCTCGGGCATGAAGAAGACTTGGTAAATTTCACCCACAATCGCAATACCTCCATAGAAACCCAAAGTGAGACCGGTGCGGCCCATGGCATCTTGCATATCAGTGAAGTTGTAGGTGACGATAAAGGAGGCCAGGAACAACAGTGCGTCGGAAGTGGTCATGCCATAGCTTCTGAGGTAGGTTGGATAGACCTCAGAAGGGACAACTAAAAATTCAAGGTCAGCCACAACTCGAAAATTCCAGAAATAGACGTCCAAAACTCACCCCACGTCAAACAGGCATATGAGCCGAAGAAGCCCATATAAGTAATAAGACCAGTAAAGTAAAAGCCTTCCGCGGCCTGAGTATGTGTCTCAGGATTGAATTGATATGAGATGCCAATGAGGACGAGACCGAGGAAAAATCCAGGCAACATCGTGATAGCCCAGAACCGTCGTCCACAGGTCTCCATAAGTAAAACAGCTGGGATGGTTCCTAGCAGAAGCGATCCCCCACCGACCAGCGACATATAATTTGCCTTTTCGTTGTCGAATCCAATCTGATTCATCAGCACAGACATATAGTACATGATGGCATTGATGCCAGTAAGTTGCCCAAGAAGAATCATCGTATTAGCGTAAACGAGGGCTCGACGAGCACGAGGGACACTGGATCATAGTATTGATTAGAATCTGCCATTCTTCGCATACAACCAGCTGCGGAGGAACCTACGTGAAAAAGTCAATCCAGGGGAAGCGGCGATTCTGAGCAACTTCTGTAATCTCTGCAGATTCTTGGCGAACCGCAACTGCCATGACGTAGAACTCCTCCCTGGCCTCGGTCGTTTCAACGCCTCGAATGCGCTTCCAGACTTTAAAGGCATCGAGCGTCTTGCCTTTGTGCATCAGGAGTCGAGGACTTTCTGGGAGAAAGAGCATGCTATTGGAGACAATGTTAGCTTACTGAAAGCAGATGATTCGGGGTTCTGACAGTTGGACGTACCCAGCAAACATGATGGTAGAAAAGACTAGGGAAGATCCCAGAATGTATCGCCAGTTCCCATCTACCTTGAGGAACATAGCGGCTACGGCATATCCAAGAACCTCGCCCAGGGCTATCATCAGCTGATAAAGCGATACGAGATTGCCTCTAATGCGCCGTTCGACAGTCTCAGCGACATAGACAGGCACAGTACCACCCTCCAATCCGACTCCAAATCCAAGAATTACACGAGAAGAAATAATCATTCCTGCTCAAAAGTTCTGTGAGTCTTTGAAAGATTTCATGCATTTGTTGGTTTCATGGCCAACGTACCGAAGTTGATGGAACCTGCCTCGAGCGCAGCTCCAAGCGTGTACAGGATCAAAGAGAGGTAAATGGCGCCCTTTCGACCGAAATATTCATTCGCGGGGGACAAGACCAGCGCACCACCGACGGCTCCTAGAGGCATACCTGAGTTGACCAAGCTGTTTTGTGACGGATCAAGTCCTAAATCCTTCGGTAGGTACAAGTTAGCGCCGGAGATGAGACTTTGGTCCAGCCCAGAAAGGAGACCTCCCATGCTTGCGAATGCGACCAGCAGCCATGTGAAATGTCTGGGATCGCCAAACTGAACCTCGAAGAATCCTTTCTTTAGGCCACCTGCCGCGGCAAGTTCCTGCTCCATCTCCTCAATGAAGTTATCGACCTGTCGGCCGCCTGTGCGGGCGACCTCAAGGACCTCAGCCTCAGCTTTGTCGTTGCCGCCACCACCCATATTTGTGTTCTCACCGTCCCAAGAGCTATGCACCTAGGAATCGAGAATTGTGTTTGTAGAAGTCTATCTTGGACATATGCATATGGCAAGCGGGGGCAGGCATCCATTATTTATATAAGTCTCTATAGCTAGAGAGCGGTCCTCGACCCGACCAGAGTAAGACTGTTATATAGAGTACTAACACAAAAATTCCGAGTTTATGCCGCTGGGATCAAAGAGTCCGGTGTGGAGGAGCTGGGGCCCCGGATAGGTACCCCAACTTTTAAGAGTATTGTGCCGAGGAAACGCCCGAATTGTCGACTTTGCAGGTTTGAACCGGGTTGCTGAAAAGAGTGTCCATGTCTCGGTTAGAGTGACAAGACTGTGATACAGCACGGTATGCCGAAAGTTAAGATGAACCATGCTTGGTTGGAGATGGGTGTGACACCCTGTTGCGTCGGCAAATGAAGTGGATCTAGCGCATCCCGACATCCCTACCTTCGTCTTCCGCATCTGGAAGTGAAGTCGCGGTGACAAAGATTCCACGCTCGCTGGCTAGGGTGAAACTCTTTGCCCTCTGGACATCCCACTATTCGCCGCCACATCTGCACCTGATGTTCGTGTTGACGATGTGGACGAGGCCGAGAATCAACACTGGCGAGGAACGAAACGGTGGGACGGCTAATGACTTACCAACTTAACCGCGTCTTTAGCCAGAAGCTGACCAGCCCGGGGGTGCTGTGGGTCCTAGTTTAGCCAATGATATTATGCAGCTGCCAATACGTAATAAACAGGCTACATGATAATAATGATGTTTTTGTAAAATATCCTACTGTTGCTCCGTATAAGATTTTTTGTTGATTTTTCTGACTAATATTTCTCTTAAATTGATTATAAAATTTTACCTGCGGTGGGAGCGCATGGATCCACACCGCTAATTGGCTGCACGATCCCCCGCACGGCGCTCTGGAGCCTGAGGCATTCATTCGAGAGTGGATACCAGGTGACCCATCTTCAAATCACATTTTTGAGTGCGCTATTCCCCTTGTCCTCTAGGCTTCCCAACCACCTAAAATTACTAGTCAGTTTTTCTCTAATTATTTGTGATTATCTGCGTGTGAAGAGATCGTGAACCCTAGTATTCTGGATGAGAGTAAAGTAACAAAGATGAGCAGCTCACATCACAGAGATCCACAAGACCCTTCAGGTCAGTTCAGGTCAGGTCCCCTCTGAACCTCTACCGATTGGAGTCACTGTTAAAATCTGCCCCCTAGTGACGTCAAAACGCGAGATGAAAGGTGAAAAGAAAATGCCCCGCCATGCAAATTGACCCCGCTATTACCAAAGGCACCACCAAGATCCCTACCAAAACTTCAACTGGACTGCAACTTGCAATACGTGAAGTCTATTGCAGTAGATTGGGAAATCGGCATTTCCTATCAATATTCCCTGATCTTATCCTTTGAACTGGGGTTGCAGCAATCAGACGCTATGCAGTTGAAGACTACGCAGCACTTGGAGCTGCCGCCTGCGGCGGATATGCACGTTCACTTGCGACAAGCCGAGATGATGGAGCTGGTTACTCCAACCATCAGACAGGGCGGCGTTGACACTGTTTTCGTGTAAGTCTCAATCTATGGCGTTTCTTTGCCGGTGACTTCTCTTCAAATATTATTCTGACAGTCAAGTAAAGCATGCCTAATCTTGTTCGTGAAATTCATCACCGTTCCGTTATATCGACAATATTGCTTAATGATAAACCGGGATTGACAATCGCTCAACCTAGGTGCCGCCGATCACTACAGTTGAAAGGGTTTGTGATTAATTCCACATCTTTGTGCTGCTCTGTCTTTCTGCGTGTGTGCATAGGAGCAATCAGCGGTATTTGCTGACCCGACATAGGCCCTTGACTACAAGTCTCAATTAGAGAAGATCGAGCCAAATGTCCATTACTTGATGTCTCTCTTCGTATGTTACAGTGGAATTCACATCTTTTAGGAACCCTCCTGCTGACCCAAGAAGCTCCATCCCTCCGTGACCCCTGACGTAATCGACGAAGCAGCCAAGGCTGGCATTGCTGGTGTGAAGATGTACCCTCAGGGTAGGCTGAATTCGTGCTGATACGGCTGAAGATGCTAACAGTGCAAGGTGTCACCACCAACTCGGAGAATGGCGTGGCCAATGTTGAGGCGTTTTATCCTACATTCGCCGCTATAGAAAAGAACGACATGGGTAGGCCATACTTTGTATATGCCGCAATGTCTAGATGCTTCTGTTCCAGTGCCAGTGCCACTAACCGCGCGGGCTTAACATCATGTAGTCTTGAATCTCCACGGTGAGGTTCTCGAAGCCTTAGCTCCCGAAGGAATCACTCTGGAGGAAGCGTTCTTGTCAACTCTAAAGAAGCTCCATGAACAGTTCCCAAAGCTGCGAATCATCGTACGTTGGGCATCTGTTTTGGATTTGTCATTGGTCTGTATCAACTAACTCCCGCAGCTTGAACACTGCACTACATCTGCCGCTATCGAGACTGTTAAAGCGTGCGGCCCTACTGTTGGCGGTAAGTCTTTCTCCAGACATTATTTGCAGTCACAACCATACTAACAAGATATCCGCCAGCCACGATCACAGCTCATCACTTGTACTTGACAGAAGCTGATGCTTGCTGTGACCCCTTTGCATTTTGCAAGCCGATCCCGAAAAAGCCGACTGATCGGGGTGCACTCTTGAAAGCCGTTGTTAGCGGCAACCCCAAGTTCTTCTTGTATGTACTAGCCGGCATAGCGAATCAGCGAATCCTAGTCGAAATCGCAGACTAACCGTTCGAAATAGTGGAAGTGACAGCGCACCCCATCAGATGCTGTCAAAGACGTCAGCCGAACAGGGTAAAGCTCCCGCCGGAGTTTTTACTCAACCGGTAGTAATGCAGCTGGTCTTAATAGCGCTAGAAGAAGGCATTGAGCGCGGCGACATTTCTGAAGCTGATGTAACACTAGAAAAGCTTAGAGGCTTCTTCAGCTATTACAGTCGTAAGTTCTATAAACTTCCAGTCACCTCTCACGAGAAGATCGTCCTAGAGCGGAAGGGCGAAAAAATAAGGGAAAGTGTCAAGAGCGCGGACAGTAAGACTGAGGTGGGGATCTCGCGTGCTGGTACTGAGATGTTCTCTGTAACCTGGGCAACTGTTTGAGTCTCTAGAAAGCATAGCGATATGTGATTGTAGTCTTCTGGCGTAATACCAGTATAGGGGCGAAACCGGTAGCTGATAGAGACATAACCAAAATCGGGAAGAAGGAAAATTAAGATTATGTAGCGTAGACACAGCTCATGAGCTTTGAGAGCATATCAATTGGCTTTAGAGATGGTTGCGATTTTATGAGCGCTTTTGCAACTTTGATCAAGACAAGAAATGCTCACAGAGCCATAGTCGCTCGATAGCCTCATAGATCTAGACTAACTTTGGCTCCGTCATCCCTTTAACATGACAAGTATGGTGATTGTCCAAATTTTTGGTTGTCTTCATTATATGCCTCTTGCCATCAAGCCCATCAAATATATACGTCAGCTCTTCAAGTGTTGGGCCTGCAGTCTCCACGAAGAAGAAGTAAACAATAATGAAGATAAAGGTTACCCACACGCAGTAGTAAATATAGAACTTCCAGCCGATGCTCTCCAACCCGATCGGATTGACATAGCCTCCAAATATAGAAGCCGCCTGAATTATGAGCAGGACAAAGGCCCACGCTTTAACGCGCATTTGATATGTGACAACTTCAAGAGGATACGTCACGACCAGATTTGTCCATGCAAATGTATAGAACGCCTGAAACACAAAGATGCAAACAAGCACAGCTCGGCCTGCGACAAGGGAGTCCTTCTCTAGATATTGCTGCGCGGCAACAGTCCAGGCGACAAAGGTCACTGCCACACCACCGGAGCCGACGAGGAAGAATGTCCGCCGCTTGAATTTATCGACGATTGCCGTCACTGTCAGGGAGACAATATACTGCCACAGAGTGACCATTCCGTTAACCAGGGTAATATCCTCTGTAGCCTTGACACCAGTGTCTTTTAGAATCTGAGTGAGGTAGCTAGAGACTAGCAAATTGCCGGCGCTCTGACTGAATACCGCGGTGGCAAAGCAAAGACCAATTCGCTTGAGGTTCGGAACAGACGAGAAGAAACTTTTCCAGGTGATATTCTGTTCGGCCTCCTTAGCAATGACCTCTTGAATTTCGGCATATTCGAAAGCCACAACAGGGGAGTTGGGGTCGCATTCGCCGTGATACTTGACAAGGATTTCTCGAGCCTTGTTATGCTTACCCATGGCGACCAACCAGCGCGGAGACTCTGGAGAGAAGAAAATGAGGGCAAGCTGATACGCGGAAGGAATAATCTGGATAAGCGTGGGCAGCCTCCATGACCATTGGTTGGGGATCCGAAAACAGCCAT
The DNA here is from genome assembly GCA_001008035.1 of Atkinsonella texensis. Taxonomy (NCBI): domain Eukaryota; kingdom Fungi; phylum Ascomycota; class Sordariomycetes; order Hypocreales; family Clavicipitaceae; genus Atkinsonella; species Atkinsonella texensis. The sequence continues at coordinate 25,262 of LBNC01001041.1, forward strand.
ATGTCGCCCATGCACCGATCACGTAGCCCAGGACGATAGATGTGTTGTAAAATGTCGTGACTTTGACACGTTCCTTCGGATGGCTCAGCTCAGTGACTAGCACTGCAGCCGTCATTTGCACCAGGCTGCTGCCAAAGCCCAGGATAATCTTGCCGCCGATATACATATTCAGAGACGTCGCGAAAAACTCAACAACAACACCTATAATGATAACCAAGGACCCAAGTGCCGTAGGGACACGGCGTCCAAACTTGTCACCTATCCATCCGAGAGTGAGAAATGGAAGGACGCCTCCAATGGCGTTGGAAGCACCGAAGAAACCCAACTTGGAGCCCGTCGGATAGCCAAAGCGTTCTTGCCAGGAGGGGAGGACTTGCATGCCATTGGTCATAGACTACAGGCAGATGAGATGTTAGTCCGGGGCGCGGTTCTAGAGTCTTAGGATATAAGGGTGTAGAAGACACTTGGTTGGTTCCACGAGAGATAGAGCTAACGCACTTACCCCATCGATGCCAAGTGCAGCACTCGTGAAAAGCGACGAGGTCAAGAGAAAGTAGAGTAGGATGCCATTCTTTCTCCTCCAAAACGGCGGAATGGCTTTGAAGTCAATAGGGGGCGCTATGCCATCAGCGGCGTGCGCTACCGCGGGGGCCATTCGAGAAGTTCTTTGTGTCGACCAGCAAGATGGATCAAGTTTTTTTTTTTTTTTTGGTGTAAAGTTGAACTTGCCGATAAGGCGCTATAACTGTCTTCAAAGTCGTGTGAGATTGGGATTTTTTTTTCGACTATGGTGAATCGAAACGACCTAGAATGGTATAGTCATTGCCGCCCGCAATTTACATCAGTCGGGCCTTGTACGAACGAAGTCGAGCATTTGACACTTATGATAAATTAAGACTATGTATGTGCAACTCCCTGTGGGGAGAACGAAACGAGTGGTCAATTTAATCCGACCCTCGCTGCTGCCTCCGTTGCTTGTGACGAGGGCCGGATTAATAATAAACTGTCACATAAATTGACCCCCTTGTGCCAAGTCTTCTTCTGCCAATTTTCACCATCCCGTCGGACAAATCGGAGAAATTGCGCGGGGAAATTCAAGCCATGCAATATGGAGCTCATTAGAGTTCCGGTATTTGCAGATGATTACCTCTGCCTTAGCTATTTCCCATCTCCATCCGTTATAAAATGCCGTCCGTGATCGGCCAAGTGCAGCATTAAATAGCAGCATCACCCGCCCTAACAGACCAGTCTGGCCGCTTGTGAGTTTGCATTTCTTATTCAGGAGGGCGCAAGAAAGGGAATGGGAAAACAGCGACTAAAAATGAGCAAACCGTCCGCTTTACCAGGCAACTTCGAATGGGGTTTCGCAACAGCCGCTTACCAAATAGAGGGCGCTGTTGCTGAAGACGGTCGCGGCAAGTCAATTTGGGACACATTTTGCCACTTGCAACCAACTCGCACGAAAGGCGCCAATGGCGACGTTGCATGCGATCACTACCACAGGTATGAAGAAGACTTTGACCTACTCGCAAAATACGGTGCAAGGGCCTATAGGTTCTCCATATCCTGGTCGCGCATCATTCCTTTAGGTGGACGGGACGACCCTGTCAACGAGTCCGGCATTGCGTTCTACAACAGGCTACTCGACTCACTTGTTAAGAGAGGAATCACGCCATGGGTCACCCTATATCACTGGGACTTGCCGCAGGGCCTTGATGATAGATATGGTGGGTGGCTCGACGTCGGCGAATCACAGCTTGATTTTGAGCGATTTGCAAAGGTCTGCTATGAGAGATTCGGCGATCGAGTTAGGAACTGGATTACACTCAACGAGCCATGGATTCAGTCAATCTTCGTAAGCCATTTTCGAAGAAAAATAAAATAAAAGATCGCATAAAAGTCATAACAACACTATACACTATTGTGGCTGACCAGGAATATGTAGGGGTACTCGACCGGTGACAATGCCCCTGGGAGAAGTAGCACAAACCCACAGTCTGAAGCCGGCAACAGTGTCACAGAGCCGTGGATTGTAGGGAAAGCCCAGATCATGAGCCACGTTCGCGCAGTGATTGCCTACAACACGTACTTCAAGCCCAAACAAGGCGGCCAGATTGGCATCTCGCTCAATGGCGATTATTACGGTCCATGGGACAGCTCGGATGGCCGTGATGCGGAAGCAGCAGAACGACGAATGGAGTTTCACATTGGATGGTTTGCCAATCCCATCTTGTATGTCTTGATACAACCGAATATGCGCCAAGAACTGCTCTAACGCAAAGCTTAGCTTACGAAAGGATTACCCCAGCTGCATGCGAGAGCAGCTCGGCGAGCGGCTTCCAGCTTTTTCAGACGCCGAGCTGGCTCTCCTGGAGGAGTCAGAAACCGACTTTTATGGCATGAACTACTACACTTCGCAATATGCCCGTCACCGCGACAGCCGTGCCGCAGATGCTGACTATCTGGGCAACGTGGATGAGTTTCAGCAGAACAAAGAAGGTGCCCAGGTGGGCGAAGAAAGCGGAGTGCATTGGTTGCGATCGTGCCCGGACTTGTTTCGCAAGCACCTAACACGTGTGTATGGGCTCTACGGCAAGCCTATATACATTACGGAGAATGGATGCCCCTGCCCTGGAGAGGAAGAGATGGCATGTGACGAGGCCGTGAATGATCCATTTCGCATTCGGTACTTCAGCTCTCACCTGGACTCTATTTGCAAGTCTATTGGGGAAGACGGCGCCGTTATCAAGGGCTACTTTGCATGGGCGTTGCTTGACAACCTGGGTGAGTACTGCTCGAGTTCCAGTTATAAGTGATGGGGGACACATCACTAACCGCTGGTACAATAAATAGAATGGTCAGCTGGCTACGGACCACGTTTTGGCGTCACTTTCACTAATTATGAGACCTTGGAGAGGACTCCAAAACAGTCGGCTATGCTTCTGAGAAAGATGATCTCTGAAAGACAAGGCGTTGCGCTTACAACCTCAGAAATCGCGTCTTGTTGATCGGTACATATATCACCATCGAGATACAGAATTCATAAATAACTATGATATGTGAAGCACGTATTTTGCATAAGACATGTTTAAATTTGTTGAATTTTGCTGTGAGCATTATAAAATCAAAGACGCGCAAGACCCAAAATAATCGCTTGCAATCGTTATTCGTCAAAATACGGCACAAAATTCATTCAAAGGAACCCTCGCTACGCCGAGCCCATGTGTGCAGCGGTCAACACCGCAATTGGTCCCAACACTATAATACTCTTACATCGCCCACATAGACGTGTTTTTTAAAGCATCTGAAGCCTTGGAGTCAAGTCTCGTTAAAATATCCAGCAATACGCTGAAATCGGCCCTGGCCCTCGCAGCGAGCGGCGAAGCCTGGTTTCGGTGAATTATAGACAACAGCGTAGCGCCAATGATCCGGATCTTCTCCACCTACAACGCATAAAGTCCGTCAGTTCAATTTCGCTCAAGTTTGATCGGTTTCGAGAATAACCAGAAGCTCCTTTTTGCCATTTTTGAGGGTATATCGTGCGGTTTAACGGCAAGAGACAACTTACATATGGTTCACCATTCACTTGCAGAGACCAAAAGGGTGCCTCGTGCATTACCCTCAGCATGTCTCTCACAATCTCGGTCTTGCGAAGGTCCGCCTGTTCTGCCCCGGGGGCAAAGAAGGCTATGTCTTCAAACTTCTGCGTGATGACCATGCGGAGACAATGAAAGGACACTTGGAGGTTTGCGCATTGGATCATGAACTGGTTTGCTTCAGTGATGGGCGTCCCGCCACTTGTGGCGTTATTAGACGTGCATGTCCGGAGGAAAGGAGGCAAGGCATCCATGCAGGTGATGAAATGGACGAACAGCGAGTCTAAGCGCTGCCTCTCCGACTCAGTGAGGACTTGACTTGGCGGATTCTCTGCGCTGAACTCGGTAGCATGTTGGTCTTGAAAGACCCTGATCTGAATGAGAAGGTCTGACGCGGCCTGCCACAGCTTCAAATTGGCATTGAATCCAGTGATGAGGTTCCTTTTGTGGTTGTCGGACGGCGCTGCTACATCACTTCCGTTGTCGATAGAGGCAGAGCTGTTGTCATCGACGTCCGTGGGGTACGCCGTGGTGATGCCTGTCTCAAAAGAATATTTGTGCATCGTCATAGGGCGATTGTTCAGGATGGCAGCTGACTTGTCGCCCATGTAAACGATCCAGAACGCTCTCCGGCGCAACTCAGACTCAAGTGGTGACAGGCCGTCCAGGGAGGACTCGTCATATAGTCTCATCACTTGCACAAGGCGCGTAGCCTCGCCATATATGTGCCATGAGTATTCGGGTTTCCCTGCGGCATGAATGCAGTTGGAATGAAAGTACCGGACAGTGATGGAATTGGCGTTGGGACTCTCCAGGTCTGCTTCCAGGTAGCTTTTGAGGCAATCTCTCGAAGCCTGCAGGAATAAATCAGCCACCTTTTCACCCCCGGGGAATAAGTCCTTTGGTAGCAGGAACGCCGCCTCGGCGCATACGGCAGTGATGAGAGTGAACGTGGCATCATGCCAGCAAGCCACAGCGTCGCTTCCAGCAACAGTCATGTCAGCGGAGACCCCTGCCCAGCTTGAAAGACTCGAGGCGGGTGGTGTTTCTGAAACTCTTTCCATGCTGTTGCGTGCAGAACCGCTGTGTAAGGCCGCTGGCACAGTAGACGCAGACGATGCGAATATCGAGAAGCCGTCGCGGAGGCTTGGCTCGTGGACCAGCGGAGTCAGGGGATAGAGATATTGGAAGAAGAGGCTGAAGCACTGTTCGACCACCTCTTCAATCACTCTACTCTGCAGAGCCAACGCCACGGCTAAGTTGCGCCAGCGGCAAAGAGCAGAACCTCGGTGTGTTGCTGACGGAATGGTAACAGCGAAGGTTCGAGCTGAGGCTGGAGAAAGGGCGGAGGCTGCGGCTGCGGCTGTACCGACGCTCAGCTGCACACATGGTTCCCACGACGTAGTTGACGAGGCTGAAGGGCTTGTAAAAGTCGTGCCTTTACTGCTCGCCGTTGCGGAGGCCACAAAGGCTGCTGATGATGGTCGTGTTGGAGAATTGCCGTGATGTCCGGAAAATGTCGAGACAGCTTCCGGGGGTATGGAAGAATTCGGCCTTTTCTTGGCCTTGGGCCCACGCTTGGCCAAGGGCAGGTCAAAGGTACAGTCAACCTTGCTGTCTCGGCAATGCGAACAAGTGCCGGCGGCGCTGTCAAAGTCGCACTGTACTCCGGATTGCGTGTCACGTTGGTCAGTCGGGAATGGAGGACGGCCTGGGCAAGCGGGCAAAGGGCCGACGGAGAAATAGACGGACGGGACCGGACGGGAATGGGGACGGCGACGGCGACGGCGACGGCGACAGAGATGGGGACGGAGGACGGGGGACGGGGAAAAGAAACCAACCAACCTTGGCTTTTCTGCCACGACACCGGTCACACGCTCGAGTGATGGCCTGACGCCGTGGTTTGTGTGGAGACAAGCCCGGCACCGTGCTGCTCATCTTGACATGGCGACGAGGCCCTATTCCTATTCCCTATCGCTATCGGCCTGAGAACTGGGAATTAAGGTCTACGGAGTAGTTAGAGGAGGCGAGGGAGACACGGCTATGGCCTTGGGGCTATGGGGAATTACGGGGTTTTATCCAGTCACCGGCCGAACTGAACTGGCCAAGGCTTTGCTTGGGCTTTGCTCTGCCTTGTTCAACAGCCATCAGCACGTGGATGATGCTCCACACTTTCATTGATTTGATCCCAATTCTCCGCATTCTGCATTTCAGCTGGCGTGGGGGCCAAAAACCGTGGGGGTCACCGGACGGACGGCGACCTTGGGGCTCTGCTAAATTAAGCTGTGTTGATCTCGTCCCTGCCGTGAGACGGAGCGGAGCCGGTTGGCGAGGCGTTCTTCGAGCTGTGATCTGTGTACAGCCGCGCCGCTTTTTGCCTGGGTTGATGTGTTGTTGTTGAATCATGACCAGAAAGAATCTTGCGCCGGCGACGTGGCTCACAGAGCAGAGCGTTGATGCAACTAACAGATACTCCGTATACAGAAACGGCTTCGCGAAGACGGGCGCCTTGGATGAACGGAAAGGCGACTGAGCCAGTCCCATAACCATCAGCGTGGCCGTGACCAAGAACAAAGCTTGAAAGAGGCCACGACGGGCGCTCAGCTCATGTTGGCGTAGATCAAGTCAGAATGAAGTCGTCCTCAGTTGCTCAACTCATTGTCAGCTTCGGTCTGGCGGCCGCGCAGGTCTCTCACGATGAGCAAAGCCGTACCAAGGCACCAAAATGTCGCTTTGCAGCCGACTGGTCCCAAAGCGATGTGCTGAAGAACCCTTCGGGTTTTGAATGGGATGTGCTCCTGTGGGAGGGCAGATTTCATCAGAATGATGTGGCTTACAACACCGCCAACGGCATGACGTATGACGGCACGCAATTAAACTGGGTGACTGGAGAGAAGACGAAGAAGCACGCGTTCAGCGCCGCTAGCAAAGAAGTGAGCTGAAGATTGTTATTCCACCTGTCATTCTCTCGTATCCGAATCAAGCCGTCTAACAATAAGAGCGCTTTGTCGGAAACAAATCCAGGCTCTTCAGATCATGCTCTATGCGCATGCTATTACAGGCTCAAAGGAGGCAGCCCGCTTTCTCACTCCCCATGATGCTTCAGAGGCACCCAAGCTTGCTGCTTCTATCATGGAAACAAAGCTGCAGACTTATCTCCGCTTCAACCGGACCTATCCTGGCTTCGGCGGATTCTTGCCCTGGATGACGACGAGCGAGAACGAGTTGTCGCCCACGTGGGATTGGAACAACCGAGTGCCTGCACTGGACAATGGGTGAGTGGCATTTGCAGAACTAAGATGTAAAACGCTGGCAACTCATCTTTTTTACTTCTGTAGTGAACTCGTCTGGGCTGTATATGCTTGTATACACGCTCTTGAGCAAAGCCGCAATCCGTCCTTCAAGTCTCTCGCCAGAGACTGGCAAAAGTGGCTTGATTATGTCAAAACAGCTGCCGCTACAGTATTCTACCGCGGTAATGGTCGTGTTTGTGCAGTAACTAAGCTTAAGGACCAGACCAAGCCTCTCCGGGACCTGCAGCAGGGCTATGAGTGCGAGGGCACCGGCTACATCGACGACCCGTACGAGGGTGAGCTCTTCACGCACTTTTTGAACGCCTTTGCAGGCCTACCGAAGAGCGAAAGGGATGCGCTTTGGCAAGTGAAGAGGGCAAAGCTTGTGAAGAGGGGGTATAACATGGGTGGTTATGGCCCTATCACTGTTGAAGAAGGTGATCTGATCCTACAATAGATCTTTACTGAGCCGCAACTAACATTTAATCAGGCTACTGGTTCTCTAGTCACGAGCATTGGAAGGTTTTAGAGCTTCCATACTACGATGTTGACCTTGTGAAGTGGGTTCCTACCCGTAGGCTAATTGATGTGACCACATACTCACATGAGCTTGCTTATCCTGCAGGAGACTCTATTATAACGCTGAGAGGGCACGAACCTGCAATTCTGTCGTGACGAAAGTACCGGGCTTGTTCGCTTCCGTTAACAACTCCACCAATATCACAACAGACGAGATTATCGGCTATATCTCGCCCGCGGGTATCCCCTCAATCGCAAGTCAGAAGGGGCAGTATCATGATGTGATCACTCCGTATGGTGCATGGCCCACCATTATGTTCGACAAGGCAGTCGGTCTAGCCTGGTGGCACAACATGGTTGTCGCCAAGAAGATGCAAAGTGTGTGACCACGTCGCGGTCTGACCACGATGTTCTCGAAACGCGGCTAATTGCAAGCCTTACAGACCCCTTTGGGAGCACCGAGTCCACACGAGTAGATGGGAAATTGGTGTCTGCGCTTGTTACCTGGGATAGCAAAGTGCTGAACGTGGTGTCTCTTCTGGGCGGTGTTGCTGACCTTGTGCGGCCCAAGATGAGGAAGGATGGAATTTACGACGAGTTCATCTCCATCACTCAGGTTCGTCATCGTCTGTTTCCAGTCTGGCATGGACCTTGGCGCTTGATTGAATTTTTCAGACTAACGTGGGTTCGCAGAGAGAGTACGGTCGAGTATTTAAGAATCTCAAAGGAGAGAATATTCCATTGTGTCTGCCCCAGACCCGGGTGCCGGATGCTGGGTTGAAGGACTTTACACAATGTTCTGCATAGTAGATAAGCGAAACGACTAGTCAAAACAGCTCATACGATGGTCTCAGAACTTGACGGTATTTCAAAGTCTAGATCAAATATAGGATCATGCAAGAAAGTTGCTGCTGCTCCCCCAAATCTTGCGCAAGTGTTGTAAACTGTCAACAGTGGTGGTGTAAACTGTTGAGGCCAATCCGGCCACTTGGCTCGGGCCCGCAATAATGAATGAGTTATTATTACCGAACATGCCGAGGTTTTAACTGGGCGGGAATAGCTATGGAAGTAAAGCCCGTCTGGTTGTTGCCACTTCGTGCAACTTCAACAAGTTCACCTCGCCTCATCAAAGCCATATAGTCATAAGCAATAGATGAACATCTAAAATCTTGTCAATGACGAAATCACGACTATTGAAAGATTGCTGTGCGAGAACCTTTTTCGCGCCCAGGCCACCCAATGCCTCTCAATTCCAGTACGGCAGCAGAGTTGCCGCCCAGATTACCAAACGATGCTTCTCAGTGAGCTACCATCGAAGGATCATGGAGACGACAGGCTTCACCGAGAACCAACTCCTCGTCCGCCACTCCGTCAACCAGATATGCTCGCACTTTCCGAGCTCGTATTGGCAGGAGCATGACCAAGAAGAAAAGGATCCGTCAGAATTCCACGCTGCAATCGCGGGAGGGGGGTGGCTGGGCGTCGCGCTACCGGAATCACTAGGCGGCTCGGGCTTGGGCATATCGGAGGCGACGATGATGATGCAGACAATCACCGAGTCTGGGGCGGGGATGGCTGGGGCACAGGCAGTCCACGCCAATGTGTATGCGACTCAGCCGCTCGCCAAGTTTGGTTCCCAGGAGCAATTGGAAGAGATCATCCCCAACATTATCTCTGGGAGGTGGCGGACGTGTTTTGGGGTTACGGAACCGAACGCTGGGCTGAACACACTTGGTCTGTCCACAAGTGCCGAGAAGATGGCTGATGGCTACGCTATCAGTGGACAGAAGATCTGGATCACATGCGCGCAAGTCGCGTCCAAGATGATCTTGCTGGCGAGAACAACTCCCCGACACGAAGTGGGCAAGGCCAGCGAGGGGCTTTCTCTGTTCTGCATCGACGTTGACAAGACGCAGCCCGGCTTGGAGCTACGGCGCATCAAGAAGATGGGTGGCCGAGCGGTAGATGCCAATGAGGTCTTCTTTGACAACTACCGCGTGCCCTCATCGTCGTTGATCGGAGAAGAGGGTCGCGGCTTTCGGGTGATTCTCCACGGCATGAACGCGGAACGGTGTCTGTTAGCAGGAGAAGCCCTTGGTCTCGGATATGCCGCCCTGTCCAAAGCAGCGTCCTATGCAAAAGAGCGAGTTGTGTTTGGCCGACCCATTGGCATGAACCAAGGCGTTGCCCATCCTCTTGCCGACGCCTACGTCAAGCTCGAGGCTGCCAAGCTGGCAACGTACCATGCTGCTAGATTATATGACCAGAGTGGGTCGGATCAGTCCATTAAACAGGATGCAGTTGGCGTGGCGGCTAACAGTGCAAAATACGTGGCAGCGGAGGCAGCGTTCACGGCATGCGAGAAGGCAGTTCTGGCTCTGGGTGGAATGGGTTACGCTGCAGAATATGACGTGGAGAGGTGGTTTAGGGATTGTCTAGTCCCACGGATCGCCCCGGTCAGCAGGGAAATGATATTGAATTATATTAGCGAGAGGGTGTTGAAGCTGCCGAGGAGTTATTAGAGCAGCTCAGCGACCATGATGGAGCAGAACAACGTTAGTCGGAAGACGATTAGATTCAGAAATCCCGCAAATTCCGAAGGGGGATGGGGTCAACTGTGCCTGTCTGAATATCAAGGTCACGAACAGTATGAATTCCCCAAAAATCCATTTCAGGACCAAGCAATCGAAACTACCAAGTCGCAGCGCTGATGGATTTGTGAGTGGGCGTGGGCTGTCACCCGGCCGGTGACAAGTCAGATGCGCACTGCACTGGAGGCAACTGCGACTCCCAAGAAGAGGGGAAGGGGGGAGAAAACAAGAACATCAAAGACTTTGCCCAGCTGAGCAATGCTAACTCGGGGGCCATCTTCGGAACTTGACTCACAGAATAGTGGAGGAAGATCAGGTTGTTACTGTCGCAGTTCTGCCGGATCGCAAATGGTGGGTGGCTTACGGCACATATACAGCACATGGTATCAATAATAGACCACTTTACTCCGCACACACAACACAATCAACATCAGCTCGTGCGAAATTGAACGAATGTAAGGTTGTGGGGGGCGTTAAGCTGCGGTTGAATCGCAGTGTAAGGCATACGGCCGGAAAGATCAGCAAGGCCTGGCTAAAGGAACAAACAGACTTGGCGGGTTGTGCTGATGCTCTTGGTGTGAGTATTCTCTTTGGTGGCTTCTACTTAGCGGTAAAGAGCGCGAAACAAAACAATAAATTGATGATACATCTGATGACGATTCTGTTGTGTGTACATACTCCGTACTTCGTAAAGTGAATGCCTAAGGTAGGTGCTGAATTGTGCCTCAGGCCACCATGCAAGGACAGTGCCCAGGTAGAGCACATGTCTACGGAGTACACACGCGACGCTACAACATGGGCTGATGCACCCATGAGTGGTGATCAAGTCTTGTCCTTTTTTTTTTTTTCCTTTTTTCTTACGGCAGTAACCTCCCTTATGAACTCCCCGCTCTAGTTCTTCTTGTGAAAAATGGCGCAATCACAAGTCCCTCGCAGCACTCTGCCTCCAAGTCACCAGCATCCGCCGCGGCACAGACGTCTCTCGACGAATAGCTGAGCGCCGCGCACGAATATGCCTGCTGAGCTTGGAAGAGTACTGGCGGACAAATGACGATGTCCTCGATCTGCTTCTGCAGCACCTCGACCGGTCGATTGCTGATCGTCTGCATGCCGCACAGACCAATGGCGGTTGCGGCGACAGCCTGATATACTTGGCGGTGCCATCACCAAGTTGGAACAGCAGCGTGTACGGGATGACTTCTTTCCAAGATGGACATTTCGATCTTGTTGATGGTCGCCGGGAAGGTGGTGATGCCCGTTGATTATTTGGGCTGTTGCGGGCTGATGATTTTCTCCTGCCAAAGGGCTGAATTTTCGGGGCAGAATGGCCCTCATGTGCAGCTTGTACGCATGCGCATCCTGGAATAGTGCACAGGATATGAAGATGATTAATGAATCATGCATCCATCTAACCTTAGCCAACAGGTACCTGCTAGACATAAACAACAATGATGTATCTGCATCTACTGGCGCCTAGAACACTACTGAATTCTACAAATACCACCTAAACTCAGGTGAACCCGGGCCGTCTCTCAATTTTAGAGTCGGCACATCCCTCGCCTCAACCATAACACCGGCCTTGTGGTCGCGTCTCTTGTTGTCGAAAATCATGTACAGACCGAAGAGACCGGCAATCAGAGCACCGATCACTCCAAAACAAGCTGCGGTGATGAGCGCAGGCAAGTACTTGGGCGCATCGTGCTCACGGAAGATATTGCTCGCCACGAGACCCATGAGGTTTGCCAACGGAACACCGACAGAAGTCAGTGTGACGCGGCGGCCCTCATGGGCAATGTTGTTGTTGTACCACGTGGACAAGAGGACGGACGGAGCAGACGTGCCCCAGCATATCATGAAGGTAGCAAAGTACGCGACCTGGATCTGGGCGTGGACGTCGCTTAGAGCAGCATAGATGATGAAACCGATAAAGGTAAAACTGAAGCCGAGCACAATAAAGGGGAACCGAATGCGCGAAAGGTCGGACGCGAAGGCCAGCACGAGCAGCATAACCGCACCGGTAGCATTCGGCGCAATGGTGTACAAGTTCGTCTTGACAGTCGAGTAGCCTAGCCGTTGAATGATTTGGGGTAGAAACAGCGCAACTGACTGGAGCGGCAGGCCTAGACACACCTCGATAGCCAAGAATGCGTATGAAGAAGGATATTTGAAGATCTGCAGCGCCTCCCTGAAACTGAACTCTTCAGACACTACGGAGGATGAATCGACCTGGATACGATGAAAAGCTAGACTCTTCTCCTCCTCACTCAGAAATCTGGCTGTAGCGGCACTCCTCGGGAGATACCAATACGCAAAAATAGCAAACAAGACTGTGACGGAGCCCTCAATCAAGAAGAGGTATCGCCACGCGTACATGCTCGATTCGATGCGGAACACTCCAAAGGCAAGCAGTCCACTGAATGCGTAGGCAATGTTGGAAGCAGCGTAGAAAACGGCCAGTCGGCGGGCTAGCTCGCCGCGACGATAGAATGTCGTGAGGTAGTAAATCACCACGGGGAAGAATGCGGCCTCCGCCATGCCTAGGAACCAGCGGACGGCGAAGATCTCACTAAAGTTCTGCGTCGCGGCGGTAAAGAGCGTCAAGGAGCCAAACGCGAACATCATGACAGGGAGGGCACGGGCAGGCCCGAATTTCTTGCCAAGCATAGCGAATGGCGGTGCAAAAACAACGAAGGGAACGAAGAAGATCGACACGACAAGGTTGTACTGTCCGTCTCTGAAGTGAAGATCTAGTTTTCGTGACTTCAGTTAGGCGGGCGCTTGCATTATCGCGGTCATGAGCAACTATAGAAATGGAAAAGTTTGCTTGGCACCTTTGCTAAGTCCATTTGTCTGAGCATTGCTTAGGTTGCCCTTGTCGAGCGCATTGAACAGATCTGTCGGCATGCCCTTGTTAGCAGCCCTCACGGCCCTCGAGGAGTCTACAACTTGAGCCCCGACGCAAGGCAAGCAACTTACACATCGCTCCCAGCACTGGCATAAGACGAATGTCGAATTTGAAGCATAGGCTGCGCTCAGCAGCTTGATCGACCACGCATGTGGTGTCATCGTACAGACCATCCTTCGCGCATCCAACGTGCTCATGTTCGCGACCGTTTCTGCTCACCCCCTTGACGTCTGCAGACGACGCGGCAGCCACACGAATGTCAGACGTGGCCATCGAGGGGTGCTCTATGCAAGCACACAGTCTTTGGGTGCGAACAACAAAGCTAAGTCTTTTCCGAGAATAACAGTCGTGCTTGATCAGGGAATCTTTCTTCGTCGGCGCCCTCAGACTAGTCCTCCTCGCTAAGCCATTGAACGCGCAGCAACGGATTTTTGAACGCACAGCCGCAACTAAACCTAAAACGGAAGGAGGTATGCCTCCTATAACACAGGCAAAGCCCTCAAGACGCTGATAATCAAGAATTACCTTGAGAGCATTAATGTAGAGCGCGTATGGCCTCTTAATATTAGATATTAGCTAGATGTAGCGCGTTTTCGTTTTGGGTTTAGTTGCTGCTGTGCGTTCAAAAATCCGTTGCTGCACGTTTATGCACTCCTCGCTGGCGTGTCTTTAGGCACCGCATCAAAATCCTCGTTACACAAGACCCCAGTTGAAGTGACACCAGGCCAATAATAGGATACGCGGAAGGCTTACCTTTCACACAGGCGAAGAAGAAAGTAGCCGTCATTACTCACAACCCTAGCTGCTGGACCGGCCACTGTTCTATTTGCCCCGCGTTCATCTTCCATAGCGCGCTCTTTTCTTCTGCATCCATTTTGCTAGTGCTTAATGACATTGACTGCATCACGCATTGCCTCCAAAACTCCTTCAGTTGGTTCGTTTGTTAGCATGGGGGGACCATCCTCGTCGACGGAATGCACGCCACTCCACAGCTCTGCATTTTACTATATTTCTCAACTTGTTCTAATAGACCGCCTTTCCTGCCGCCGAGATTCACCACCCTCTAGCCTTAATCCAAATATCGACGATCTCGTCCTCTTTTCCAGACATGTCCTCATCCACGACAAAGTACCATCCATAGTGACTACTGGTGATGCAGGCATGATTCGGCCACATCCTCACTTTTTCCCCGACTTTAGGGAGGCTCTGGTCCGGCTGGGTGAACTTGGCCTGTGTGTTCCCAGATCTCCATGTCAAAATGCCATGTTCCTGCGAGAAGCGGCCGACTATCCAGCCGCGAAAATCTTCAACCCACGATTTTGGCAGTTCAACGCCCTGTCTATTCCAGGGAGTCAACATAGCCATCCCCTCGTAGGCCTTGCAAGGCTCTCTCGCCAGTGCTAGGCCGCCCGAGCCAATCAAGGCTTCATCAGTGCCATTGATACCACGACCTGGATAATTGCTGTGTACTTCTGCGAGAATCGTGAGAGCGATGTCTCCCCAGGAGAGTCTGGACGCATTAATGCTGTGCGCTGCCAATTGTTGTAAATCCAGGATTGGGTAAACTCCGGCGTGGATCTCAACAACATAGCCGTTGACCCTGACGGAGGTAAACAGATCAGAAAGGCACCTGACCTCAGTTCTTAGCTCGTCAGTAAGATGATTCCCATCTCCTTGTTCTGCCGTGGTTATCAAATTTTGGACAGCCAGTGATGTTGGCGAGGCCCCAGCAGAAACGACCAGAGGAGGCAGGTTTGAAACGGACTTTTCTGTGGCCCTGGATTTCAATCGATCAGCACCTTTTAGCATGGCAGTAATCTCAGCGCGCATCATCTTGATTGCTGCCGCTCTGCTTTCGCCACCGTATGAGTGACCTGCGTGTGAGTACAGGCCAGAAATAATGATGTTGCCCTGGCTATGGGCGTCCAGGGCCACATCGGCCAAATGCAGAAATCTGTCGCTCTTCGCCTCTACGCCGGCCCTGCGTCCTCCCATATCAATCTTGATGTATGCATGGGGCAATACACCGGATAGAGTTTGGAAATGGGAAATGACCGAAATTTGTGCTGGGTCGTCAAGCAGCACCGATACACTGCCTTCACCTAGTACTTCAGCTATAGCGGCCAATCGAGATACGGCGCTTTGAGAAATCGGCAACCCATAGAGTACCTGTTTCCGTTTTGAACCTATTCATTAGTCGCCGCATTCGTAGACTGCACTGCTTTTGGGGACCATACATTGACTTTTCGCCCGACCTGCCTGTGCTCCTTCAGCATAGGCAGGAGGAACTCTGCCTCCGCCAAGGTTGACACAATGAGGTTCACTGGTCTGCTAGCATCTGACCCAACCTGATACTGAGTTATTTCCACCGTCTAATCGCACGTCAGCAGCTGCCTTGTCGACTGCCCGCGTTGGGTCCAAGAGACAATAGACCTTGTGTGTCTTCACATGGGCCCTCCAGCCCAGACCGAGCTGACTGCAAGTCTGCAGCATACGCTCGCAATTTCTTCTGACAGCAGCAACATTTATAACTGCCGCAGGCGTGGGAACATCCAGTATTGATCTGCCAATGTACAGCTTTGCCAGAGTGTCCCGCGGCGACAGGGGATACAGATCGGGTGAAGCCATGCTTTCGCCACGGTGTTAGGACGTTGATCAAGGTCGTGGTAAGCTGCACGAGGTGTCCCTCATACCGCATCAGTGGAATCAATTGAAGATTAGATGTCGCCCAGTCATATGGGGGTTCCAGCCCAACATTTACTTGTGGCGTGGCGAGGTTGCAATTTTTGTGACCCCCAGCATTACTCCGTAGAATTGGGTTGTTATGCAGTACCAAGATTGCGGGCGGCAGGCAGGTGCGGTGCAGGCAGTTGGCGTAGGTAGCTGATACCCCTCTCATCACCGCACGCACGCATATATCCAAGTCCTGGGTACTAAGCATATATCCCTGACCCTCTAGAGCATAGAGCGCCGTCAAAGACAACCTTTCGACCTTTCCTATCCGTCCCTGCACGTCCTTTACTATCTCCCAATTATGGAAATGCAGATTCACCATCTCGCAGCCGACGTGCAGTGAATTTCAGCCACCTATAACCCCATTATGTCTGGCTGGTCTCTGGTGCTTAGCCAGAGGTCATCTTAAGAGAAGAGGCTCAAATTTGAACTCCATGATTATTCTACTAGTGGCCAATCATGTGCTCTAAGAACATGTTGTGGCGGTAAAGATATTTCTTTCCCAAGTATACTCTCTATTAGTTATGCCAGTTGCTTCTCCTCCGGCCCATGGCGTGTGTTGATTCTTAAAAGGTGTTCATTATCGAGAATCCCCGCTCGACACCGACTCTTTCAGCTTGGCTGCGGTCATGGTTCAGCAACAAGTCGATACAGATGTATTGAGTATTCAGCCGCTTCATCTGGTAGTTGTGATTGGGCTGCATCGCCTCGTTCGTCGAGACAGTCCAACATTGAACAACAAGTGAGTCGTATCAGCGGCGACACAGCCCCTTGCCTTGGAAAGAATGTGTACTGGTTTGTGGCCCAAGACAAGGCCGATCTGCAGGCTGATTAGAAAATATATTTTTGGTGATTTTGTCGTGCCACGCCTAATAACTATTGGATGAGCTACCTAATATGCGCCACCCGTCATGCTGACAGCTGCGCAGGTTATGCAGGGCGAATGGCATCAGAAGTGTGTGCGGGCATGAATTGGCGGAACAGCACTGGAAGCGCCGCTCATCGGGGCTAGTCAGATGATAGCCGCATTCAATTTGTGCGGATGGCTGGCGTAGGTGAGGCTGTTCCATCCACCGAAGCCAATATTAGACGTGTAGAGTGTCCGGACTTAACAACCGGCACCACTGTTGACGCAATCGCTTCCTTCGCCGCATACTTTCCTTTCAGGAGAAGTATCAGCCGAGCAATTCTGGAAATAACCTCCGCTAAATGCATCTTGAGCTACTCAAGGCCAATACGCTGCCGTGGAACAAAGAATTCAGGAGACACAAGGGACATGGGCGATAGGGAGAAAGATTGCGCCCTGGTAATTGAGTTCGCCGTACCGGCCTGTAAAGCCCTCCATGGTCAGAGATATATGTCCGCCTCGAGAACGGAGTAAGAGCTGGAGGTGATGAAACAACACGCGGGAAGGGATCGACAAACAACAGCCCTGATATACCACCGGATACACGGGCCAATGCCGACTGAGGGCTGTGATCAGCGCCTTCAGTACGCGGACGGAACCTAGGCGCACTTTGTGTCATTATTTCATCGAGCATATTGCCGCGCAAGCTGGAGTATTGCGCCGCAAACAGTTCACGTGGGCCTGAGAACAGGGCATCATCTCGAGTCGACCAATTGACATATCAGTCAGCATATGAACTCACTCGTCTCCCCGCCACGAAGCTCATAGCAAACAACCCGTGTTAAACCAGTGTGTACACCTCAATATTCCCTCTCCACAACCCCACATCAAGCAGAGTATGCGGTGAGGAAAAGTGGTGGCTCCGCCACCGAGCAGCAAGCCAGGTATTTCACCCCAACTCGCCCAAGTATGCAAAACTAACATCCCGGAAAGTAGGTACACGTCCTTACCAGTAATTGCAGCGCAAAATCCTATCCAAGTCATCAGAAAAGCCCCACGGCCATATCGGTCTGTCAAAGAAGAGCATGTCACTGTCCACGTTAGTACGATGAAATGAAGCGAAAAAGGTATCATTCCAGCAGGCCATCAAGAGATATTCGGCCTAAAGCTGCTCAGCTGGATAGCCAGTAGCATTGAAAAAAAGCAAGTTCAAATCGGCGCTACTCGTCGTATCCGTTATAATACACAGCCTAACTCGTACTCGTTCTCGTTCTGGTTTCACCGTCCAAAAATTCATGCTTCCCGTCCCTTGCGGGGGATTGTGTCTGCTTGTACAAATCAATTGTATATTCAGGATAAATCCTTAACGCCATGACTGCAATGTATCCTAGGCCCAGGGGTGATTATGTACAGTTTTCCAAGAGGGATGAGCCTTTAGTCTGAACAGGGCCCAATGGTGGTTTCATGGACGTGTCGAAGGAATTCCCTTTGTTGGCGGAAGGAGGAATAGTCACCTCGGAGGATGGAATCGAGGATACCTCCGGAGTTAGGATTTCGAGCAATGTGCTGCATCTGGTCTGTTAATGCATAGTATGCATCTTCGAAACGTGCCATGATGGCATTGGTGTTGGACGAGCCCCCTGCGATGTCATTTGCAGGATTATTCGGGTCGATGATCGACAAGCGGTCTCTATTCTTGTATGTAAAGGATGAAACTTCGGACTAGATAAAATGTCAGTATTCAAGCGCCGCGGCCAGCGCTCGCTGCTGTGCTTTATGAGTGAGGGAAAAGATGGATGGTATTTGGCGCTGTTGCTTACCTTTCTTATATACCCTACAGGTTGGGTCAGTGAGATTGCGTTTGTTTCATACTGAAATTGCCGGCCATAAAGCTCGAAGAATTCCAATAGCATCTCGCCAAGATTGTGTTCCGGGACTATGCTTCGGCTTTGAACATGAGGCATCAACTGCAGCATGCTGACGACCAAGCACATTACTGAGAACCCTCCGATTCCTCCGTTGACTGGTTCGTTCAGACCACGCATGAGCAAAAAGTGTTTGATCACCGTGACCAGAATAGGCATTGCGGGATATTGCTCCTTCCATGCCAGGAACGTGTCGACAGCTCCAACTCCGCCCAGATTCTCAAATGACACGTCTACTTTAAGCCCTGTGCACTTGTCCACATATTTGACCAAAGGAATTCGCGCATGTGCGATAACTTCAATAGAGCTTGCATCTGCAACCCGCTGCATAGAAAGAAATTTTGAGAATTTGTACAGCCAGCTCTTAGCGCTCAGGTATGTTGGTGGACCACCGCGCATATAACTCGCTGAACAAACGACAAGATCCATATCCGCCGTCGGAAGATAAAGTCCCGACATAAAAGAACCAAAAGGATGGACTTGGGCAAGGGAAAAGTTTCGTCCGTCGCGTTTCATGGCTTTGCGCAAATTCTCGACAAGATTGTCACGGATACGTTGCTCAAAATTGCGCGGTCGGACATACTCGTAGAAGTCCATGATTTCTTTATGCAGTCTATAAAAAAGTGTCAGTATCATTAAAACCGAGGATTTCAGTACGGGTAATTTTAGCATACCGGAACGCCATGTTATAAGTAGTGGTGTGATCATATACCTGCCAAGGGCATGGGTCCTCGTTCCGTTTCACAGACCATGCCGCAGTTACGGTACCTTTGGAGGGCTTAGTAGTCGCCCTTTTCAATTGGCCATATTCGGGTGGTTTGATTTCGTCGCTCGCCATACGTTTCCTTGATCCAAGTGGTCCGGATCGGTCTGGTGCTGGCAAGCCATTGTCCCTCACTGCAATGACTGTCTGGCGGTCATAAGACATGATGTCGGGTCCTACAGGAGGAGGCGGTGGTGGAAGCTCAGCAGGAGGCGGCGGCACTTCTGCTACAGATTCGTCCTCTTCCTTATCCTCCTTGTCCTCATCTTCCGACAAATCAAACGACAGGAAGTCCTCCGCCTCTGCAGAAGTATTTGGCTTAGCTAGTTCTTCTAGCCTGGCTTTGCGGATGAGCTTTACGACGTCTCGCTTCTTTTGCGTCGTCTCATCAGGACAGGGTAACGCAGTGTAAGGATCTGGATTCGACCACTTAGGCGCTTCCTCCGCCTGCCCTAATGCATTGTCTATGCGCGCACGCTTTCTTGAAGGTTCTCCAGCGTCTGATGGAGAGGATATATCCATTTCAAGTTCATCGTCGTCCGATAAATCATCCAGATCTCGAAACTTGGCTCCTCCTCCGTCGTCCACCCTTTCTTCAGGGACATTAAATGTCGCGCCTGATATAAGAGCGCGTTCGGAAGGATGAGGGAGCGGCTGCCAACGTCGTCCTGGTCTCCCTCGCGTACCCCATCGATCTCTCCGGGGGCCTCGGTTGCCAAATGAGTGACCAATGGGTGGGTGGTCTACGATGCTAGCAGGTTTGTCGACGCGAAAAGTGAAATTCCCTTGCGGCACCTGAGGTCGATAGGACCCATAAGAGTCTGACAAGCGAGGTGCGTCGTTTCGGTGACCATATGAATTGTCGCGATTGCTCCTTCCACCATCTCCCGGTCTCCAGGTATCAGCTCGCTGTGCTGATCTATCGTATGAGCTTGAGGGCGGTGGTGGTGGCAGCAGCCGGCGCATTGGCTTTGCTGATTGACGCGACTTCCAATTCCTTGTGTGATCTCTGTCGTCACTGCGCTTCTTCCGGTTTTTGGCCATGTCGAGTAAGGGAATTCTAATCAACTTGTGTTCGTGGTCATTTGAAGCTCAAATAAACAGTTGGGCCGAGACTTAAGCTGATGGCTGCCTTTGGGTCTCTGTAATTTGTTGTCGCAAAATGACCTGGACGGAAAAATCATGCTGTGCGATAAAATCTCTGTGGGTCCATCGCCGCGGCGCCACGATTAGTCAGAAGAGGTCTTGTGCTACGGCATTCGCTGCGAACCCAAGACTGGAAGGCGCATTGTTGAAGCTACTAGAGGTTCGTACGAGTTCCATGTGCCCCACTTCGGGTTGCACAACATATGCATTACTCCGTACTCTGTACTCCCTATTTTTCTGTTGTGGACCAAGAAGCGCAGCTGAGTCTAATAAGAGGCTATGTTAGCCGTGTCCGACTATGGACTATGCTCACAATTGCATGTTTCTCGCCATCCGACATAGGTGTGGGTGTAAAGCAGGAGTGTGCTTAACCCTTCTTGTCCCTGTCCTATTCTGTCGTTAGCCACTGTCCGCACTGTATTTGCTGAATGCGCATTGTATTAGTGCGCATACGCTGATTAAAGTTCACAGACAAGCAATAGTTTGGTGGATGCGACTACAATAGTTCCTTAAGACAAGAGCGAATCGAGTACAAATAGTCATACGGATCTCGGAGCACATCAAGTTGAATGAAATTGACCATAGATAATCCCTTTTCTTTAACTCTCGTAAATTGTACCCAAGGTAAGGTATTGATTATCATTATGCTTACAGTACTTTTGAACTGAATAAGTCTATAGGAATCCGAGAAGATGACATCCTTGAGGGCAGATCTGAATGCAATATATATACAAATTAAAAGTCGCCTAT
This sequence comes from Atkinsonella texensis, assembly GCA_001008035.1. Taxonomy (NCBI): domain Eukaryota; kingdom Fungi; phylum Ascomycota; class Sordariomycetes; order Hypocreales; family Clavicipitaceae; genus Atkinsonella; species Atkinsonella texensis. The sequence goes on from LBNC01001041.1 coordinate 46,330, forward strand.
GTCTTATAGATGCCCCGTGCTTCTCCATAAACGCCGTGCAAAAGAGTCCACAGTATGACGCGCGAGTATCATCAGCGTGTCAGCCGAATGTGAATTTATAAAGCCAAGGCAGCCATGATCACAGCAACTCCCATGGCCAAGAATGAGTTCTGGGCGTTCGTGGAAGCGCCGGCTGTCGGCCCGGCTGTGTTTGAGGCAGTAGGAACCGGGGGCAGTCCCGTAGCCGTGATGGAAATGCCAGTTGAGTTAGCCGAGGGAATCGGAACCCCCGAAGAGATGGGATATGGAGTCGGGCAGGGAGGCACAACCACAGTGGTATTTGCAGAGTAGCCAGTAGAAAGAGGCGGTGGCACAGTGTCGTCTGTGGTGTTTGTCGGTGGCCCAGCAGCAAACACAGCGGCCTGTGTGACGGCAGAGGCGGCCAAGATGGCGGGGAGAGTAGTGAATCGCATCCCGGCGGTTATGTGCTTGTTTATGTGCTTGTAAGAGGAGGTATGTAGATTGTGACGAAGATGTTCAGTCCCGTACGCAGCGGATGACGGATGCTATTGGATGGCAAAATCCACGAATGCAACGTATTATGAATGAGGTGATGAGGCGATGAGGGGAATATGAGTGGTATGTACAGAGATGGTTTGATGTAGTTACAAACAGACAGCACCGGCGGCTGAACTTATACTTGACGCCAGTCGAGGCCAAAATGTCGAGAGGGTTGGTGGCCCGCCACACGGCACCTCAAAGCACGTACGTCACCCACCATTAACGAGGGGATTTTTTTTGCCTATCTTGCGTTTGCTGTCGCTATTATTAGATGAGGCCCCGGGATGGATGGATCCTCGACGCCATCGGGGTGGCTGTGGCGGAGGGCTCTATTGACTCATGAGTCCATGTTTATTCTTAGCGTCGGAACCGGTTGTGCGATAAGATAAGCTCTCGGTTGCCAAGAGGTGGCCACTTTAACCCGATCCTTGCTACGTGCTCCATTGTCTGTGCTGATGGTCGGATTAAACTGACCCCCACGTGGCTGCTCGGCTGGGTTCAAATTCGTGCTCCAAGTTCCGCACGCTAGCACGCTCATGCCGAGTGAAGCATCGCCACAATCACCACTGGATGGTTACATGCGAGAATGTGCCACTGCGCCCAGTTTGCGCCCAGTTCCACAACGGCCGGGAGGCTGCTGGTGAGTAGCGCCGCTCAAGAACGAGGCTCGGGCGGCTACAATACTGCATGATATACTGCGGACACGAACACTGCTCATTGCCACACTGCTGGCGGGCCAAGAGTCCAGTGCGGCCTGAGCTGCCATTAGTGAGCCAGATCAAGAATTTCTTCCTAAACCTCTGCTTTGGCTTACTTGTGGGTGTTATCTGCCGGGGCTCAGTGGACCTTTCGCTCGTGATATCCAGTTAGAGACATCCTGGTGGCCCTTGAACAAAGGCGACGGTTCTGGCTTGATTGCGTATGGTCCAAGGAAAGAAACGGCGAAAGACAGCCTCCACCGCATGTGATGCAGTCATATTCTGGCTACAACCGAGCCCGGCGACAGATAAGCGATCGGCAGCAGCAAACTCCACGCACCCAATGAATCGCCTCTGTTCCTCCCCTTCCACGAGAACATCCAAGATAAGCATGTCGGCGGAGCGTTCATCGACCCGGGTGAGGGCGTGGACCTGCTTTACGAGTGGATAGGTCAGGGGCGACAAAAGGTCGCGGAAAGGAGGCACCGACCGGTTTACATGCGCAGACGAGTTTGATATGGCCCTATCGACTGAGGAGATAAAGCTCATGAAGAGGTCGTCAAACTCGACAGACGATAACGACAATGCTGTTACTGTAATGGAGGCAGCTGCCACCATGAACCGCATTCGTGCTGGCGTGATTCGCTGAGTCAAGTGGTTGCGGCGAGGCACATGAAAGATAGGCACTGGCAAGCGTATGCCGCAGCTATCACCGCTGCTTGAGCAAAGGCAGTCTTGGCACAGAGAGGGTCCTCGGGGGGGGACATCTTGGAGAAAGCGCCTCAAAGGTCGAGTGCGTGATGAATTTCAGTCGCATCCATGTAAGCTAACAGTATCTTTCAGTAGTCTGTCACGTACAATCTAGGCGAAACAAACTTCAAATGATGCGAATCCCTACTTAATATACTCGGAATAACTAAATCCCGGCAGCCTTCGGCGACAAAAGACTTGGTCAAGTCCGAAAGTCAGTGACCGTTAGGGCTTTCGGATACCTTGTTATTGCTTGATCTTTATCTTTGTCAGGGGCAGGTGATACACAAGAGTGGAGGAGCAAGGGTTCGATACTAAAAGGTCTCTTCGAACTAGCAGCATAGTGACTTCTATGGTCAGGGTTTTAATCTCTGTTTCCCTTCCTCTGGTTACGGTTCCAATCAGTCGTTTTGTATCCAGAAGCTCCGCATTCCAGGCCCTTCAGAGCCTCCTCCCGACCATGCCCGCGCAGCCTCTCAATGTTCATGACAATCTACTTGCAAACTTCAATGGCAATCGCCTCTTCAAAAGCACGGATCAAAGCGTCATAGAGCTTGGATACAGCTTCATGAGAGACATCGGCTCCGGTCCAGATGACTCCGTCTTGTACTGGAAATAGGATCCGACGAATGTTTTGGGCCAGCGGCTTGAGGGAGTGAAATTCGGGAGTGAACTCTTCCAAAATTTTCTGAAAACCCTCTTGATCCATATCATGAGTTTTGCACGCTGCTAGTTCGTCCCAACCGCCGCCGCCGTCCCATTTTGTGAGCTTGCTTGAGTCTGGGAGATCCTCTTTGTGGTTGGCTATGATTGTCCACAAGAAAACATAAAATAAGGACTCCAAGTCATGCCGATAAGTACGAAATTCACACTTCAGTACGCTGATGGCCATGAATGGTCTAGTGCCAAGAATTTGGCATTTTGTTTCCGACGGATCGGGATTTTCGATGGCAGAATCAAGGTCTATTAGAATTCCCTTTGGTTGTTCTTCATCCTGGCCGTCAAGAATCATCATATTTCCTGTGGATATATCTCGGTGCAGTATGCCCGCGTCACAGTAGAGGGACTGATGACATTTGATAGCATCACGAAATGCCTGCAGCAACTCTACAAGGGAGCGAAAAGTATGAAGTGGCCTGCCCAGGGGCGAGGTAACGCTGCAGGCGAGGAAACGGTTTTCAAAGAAGTTGTCCGTTTCTTCTGAATGGTTGACGAGTCCGTCGGCAATGCAATCTTCCTCGATGCTTTCATGCTTCCCAGAACCTTCTGACCTCATCAATTTCCTGTGTGTTCCCCATACTAGACCTCGACGTAAATATGCTGTGCTATTGATTTCTTTGTAGTAATCAAGAGAGACAGCGCCCCAAACGCGTTTCTTCATGGCTTCCACGAGCAGCTCGTCCTCGGGACGATCCTGAGCCCAACGCCACTTAAACTTCAAAGCATGGCTCCATTGATCTGTGTTAGGCAGTCTGGTCCGGTAGCAAGTTGTTCCGGTGCCAACCAGGCCTTTGCGCGTCGCAATTGGCTTTGGATCTAGATAAAGCTTTTGCATGGAGGGCGTCGCCGGATGATCCAGGATTACGTAGGTGCCGTTCTCATCTGTCTTTATAACGTCGAGTTTGCCCAGTTCACAGTCTGTCATCAGCTGGTAGCTGAGAAGAATGAAGAGAAACTGGGCGAGCTCTTTCCGAATATCGAACACGTCGCTACAGTACATGCCGGATCGATCGAAGACCCATAGCTCGACCAGTGACCCGCGCATGTAGAAGCCGTGCAAAAAGAGCCTTGTCGGCTGGCTATCGAACACATTATGGGCAGAGCGGCATAGACGTATCAGACCATCCTGATAACGAACGCTTCCGTGGTGAAACTGTCCAATGACTTGGACAAAGTCCCAATCTGCCGTCTGTCTGTCGGCGGCAGACGAAGCGGGCATGGTCAAAGCCTCGCAATGTGTAGTCACGAAACCATTGTAAGAAATTTTCGGGTGAAGGAGGGTCCGTCGGGACAACATGGCGGCCACGAACTTTCCCGGCAGTCTGGATTTCCAGCGAGGCGTCCTCGGAGATGTATCGAAAGTCGCCGAAGAACTTTTCCATGAATCCCTTCATAGGGCCATGCATACGGTCGTTTACATTATGGTAAATCCTCGGTCGTCCATTGTAAACGCTGGTGCAGGAAACGCTTAGTGTATTGACATTGACGGTAGATTATCCATGGCCGAAGTCAAACCAATTGAGGAGGATTGTTTGTCTCAAACCAGTCAAGCTAGCAATCTTATGTGTGGCTCCAGCGAGAAGCGGCAAATAGGCGCACTTGTGCGCTGAACGGCCTTGTCGTGTGGTGGTTTGAGGTTGAGTGGTCTCTGGGTATCCTCCAAGCACGAGTCTGTATTAGATGAGATGACCCGACCGTACAGACTAAGCATCCACCTAGCTACCTAGGTAGGCAGGTAGGTAGCTGGCCGTTTCAAGGAGTGTTGCTATTCGGGTGACCGAAAATTGCAGGGCAAATATTCTCACCGACATTCCGGTTTTCAGACTAGTCAGTGTTTTGCTAGCACCCGTCCGCCAAGGTACGAGGCATGACCTAGAGGGACTAGAATCGAGCTACATCGCACGTCTCATGGCCCAGCTCAAAGGGGCTTTTGCAGTCTCGGGGGGGGGCGTAACAAGCCACTCGGTACGGAAGTGCAGTATTATTATGACGTCCCAGAGAGACGGGTAGGGTAGCCTCCGGGGCTCGAAGTCAGGTTAAGTTGCTCGCGAGCCCACATTATAGGTACCATCGCGCGCCAGCCTGCATCTTCGGAGACATTTTTTCGTTCATCATCCATCACAAGTCAGCCCAGGCACTTGATGATGGTCTTGGCGGCGGATCGTTCGGCTCGTTCGGCTCGCCTTGTGATTGTTGGGTTCGATTCTTGCCTTAGCGCCGAGCGAAGGCCAAGCATGGCCTGGACGGAGCAGCCCATGTCCAACCAATCTGCGTGCATATGAGACGTTTGTAGGTGATAGCTTCCCGCCGCTCACAGATCCTTTTTTTTTTTTTTTTTTTTTTTTTTTTTTTGCAGTAGTTCAATAAGCCAAAGCATGCATGTGCTCCACTTGGCCGCCTGGAAGGCTCGAAGGCTACACCAGTTGCAAAGCATTTTAATTGGCCACAATACCACAAACATCCCGTGGCAAGGCAAAGGCGCATACATGGGCCGAAGGACCAACATACATCGCGGCATTAGTGGCTGTATACACGGCGGCTACGGTCTACAGAAAGGAAGCGGTCGCTCTAATATCTTTGTCCCTATGGCATTTTATACCAGATTCCAGTAACAAGTTCGCTGCGCGCCTAAGTCCCAAATTTATCACACTATTATCTTTCTTTAAATACTCATTCTCCTAAAAAAAAAAAAAAAAACAATGGCCTCCCTGAAAGCGACTCGTTGCAGGCTACGGCTGCCTTAATACGTGCATAAGTCGATTGATTACGTAAATAATCTTAGGGAAAACCAGCGAACTTGTCTGAAACCGGAAGGTCGGTGGGGACATTCGCCCGAACAGCAATAGTCGTCCTGACCACTCACTTCATCAGCAAGCTACAGGCCGCACTAGCCACCTTGTCCGATCAAAAGTTGTCATTACGGATAAGTCCAATACGCCAGCTTGGCAGCAACCATCTAGACAACCAGCCGTGATAGCAATCCTTCCCCTCCTGCTCCCGCAATCCGCCTTGCTGACGTCCGCCATGTCCAACTACTACGGTGGTCAGCCGAACAACCAGTACGGCGCGCCAGCCGCCGGTGGCGCTGCGCAAAATCTCCAATTCTACCCGTCGTCATACTCCCCCGCGGTATCAGGGGCCGCCACTCCACAACAAGCTTCGTACGGCTACGGCGCTGGTTCATCAGCGAGCTTCGGCGCTGGCGGTCAAGCGGGCTTCACATCCCCTGGGTTTGGTGGTGCCGGCGTGTCGGGACGCATGGGCGAGCATGGCGGATTGAGGACCGGCTGGCTAGCCGCCTTCTCAACAGAGGGTTACGATGGCGAGCCCCCGTTGCTGGAGGAGCTTGGGGTCAACTTTGGGCATATCCAAATGAAGGTGCGTTGCGTCTTTGAGCGCGGCTTCGGCTTGATGAGACAAGTTCTAAGTTACTGACATCCATCACCAGACTCTGGCGGTGTTGAATCCCTTCAGACACATCAACCAGCACATCATGGACGACTCCGATCTCGCCGGCCCCATCCTCTTTTTCCTCCTCTTCGGGACCTTCCTCTTGTTCTCGGGCAAGGTACACTTTGGCTACATCTACGGACTAGCACTATTAGGCTCGACCTCGCTGCACATCATCCTATCTCTCATGTCACCGACAGCACCTCCCTCCTCCGAATCCTACCCTCCTCAATACAACGAACCTCCATCTCAGTCTTCCAGCCAGCCGGGAGGCCATTTCTCCGCGACGCTCACGTTTCCTCGATCGGCCTCCGTGCTGGGATACTGCTTGCTTCCACTTGTGCTCACAAGTTTGTTTGGGATCGTCATGCCCATGGACACGCCGATTGGCATTGTCCTTACCACAGCCGCCATCATGTGGTGCACATACAGCGCAAGCGGCATGTTCTGCGCCGTTGGCAGGATGAAGGGCATGCGGGGACTGGTGGCTTATCCGCTGGCCTTGTTCTACGTTGGATTTGGCATTATGGGCATTTTCAGTAGCAGAGGCAGTGGCTCGTTGGCCAAAGCAGCTGCTAAACTCAATAAGTAGGATATTAACGTTGGGCGGCGGATTTGCATGACGTGAAAACGTGGTCGCATTGCCTGCGTACAAAAAGTTCCACGTCGGGCTTGACCAGGCAACTCTGGGCCACATTGCACTTACTGTTATTTAAAAAAAAAATTTTGAGGAACTAAGTAGCCGAGCGCCTCTTCTGACGTTGAGGATGTCCTGTACAGGCTTTACCCCTCTGATGACGATAACGACGGTTTTCTAAGGCTAGAGGAGGACCATGGAGTGTAGCATATAGAGGCTGGAATGGGTAATGGTCACGTAGCCGGAAATGAAAAAAAAAGAAGGAAAGAAAGAAATTCAGGTAATTCG
>KQ061798.1:0-12304 GCA_001008035.1 Atkinsonella texensis
AGGGAAAGGGGGGCCAAAAAGGCAAAGGGGGAGGGAGGAAGGAAGGAAAGGAGGGGGGCCCCGATGGAGGGGCTGGGCAGCTGATGGGTCACGGAAGCTCAGAGCCTAGGACGATGCTGGCGTACTGGCAGATTGTGACACTTCGGAGAGCAACCAGTAACAGACCAGGCACCAAGGTTGACCGAGACTTGATGGAGCGTGTTGTCTGATCGTGTCGTTATGGCCTGCGCAGCGTGGCTCGTGCCAACACTGGGCAACGACGGACAACGCAGACGCGTGAGTGGAGCACCGCAGACACGCAGACACGCAGACGACAGACAAAGACCGACGATGGTGTGCCCACAATGACAGGGGTGTGCGCATTGGTCCAAAACGATTGTTTGGGATTGGCGAGCTTGTGTAGTGGTAATGGTAATACGAAGTGAAGTGAAGCACGGAGTACTGTACCTCGCAGGTGTTTTCCGGCTTCCTAGACAACTGGAGCATCAGGCGGGGCCGGGCAATAGTGGGAGGTTGCGGCCAAAGCAGCGGGGCTTGCCCCCTCTTTCCAGGTGCTGCACAAGCAACAAGTAGGGGCCAAGTGCCATCCATCCATGCTCGCCACTATTGCAGCATCTTTTCTTCTGGTTCTTGCTACAGTGGGTGCATCACCAGATGCTGGACGACAGCTAGGACGCAGTGCTTCTCTTCCTAGGCAAGCCCATGTCTGACCTGACTGACCTGACTGACCTGACTGCCCCGACTGCCCCGACTGCCCCGACTGCCCTGACTGCCCTGACTGCCCTGACTGCCCTGACTGCCCTGTATGCTAAGCCCCTCCAGACGGCTTGGCTTGTCTTGGTGGGGGTGCGCGCTGGGGGAGGGAGCTTTTGCCTTAGCCCCCAGGCCTAGGCTGTATAAACCAATATGCCTGCCTACCTAGGTACATACATACATACCTAAAGGAAACACCTATTACTCCGTACTGTAGGCAATTCCAGCTTGACGCATGGGGCAGGAGTAAGCAGCCGAGAGAACGGGCATCGTAGGCGTCCTGCATGAAAGGCGAAACAGTGCTCGCGGCGGTCATGTCCACCTTGCGAACGAAAGCCATCATGGCACGCTCCGGTGCTCAGGATATATCATAAGGCTATCATTTATTTGGAAAGGCGGGCGGGCCACATATCGTCTTCGCGAAGCGATCCTAGACTGGCGAATCTCCATATTATGTATTTCGTCATTCTATTCCAAGGTGCTTCCAATGCATCGCTGCGGCTTTCTCTTTGGCCTTGGCTTTGGCCTTGGCTTTGCCTTTGCCTTTGCCTTTGAAGCTTTGAAGCTTTGTACTGTCGATAAAAAACCTCAGTGAATCGTGTGCGTCGATAGGGTCGGTATTCAAGAGTGTCATTGACTCTTGACTGCACGGTGCCCCTAGTTTTGGTTTGGTATTAGCACTACTTGTTTCATCACCGTCTCTGCATTCTCAGTTGCCGGTCAAAAGCCCAACTGTCTGGGAATCTGGCTGATTCAATCGCGGATTCTTCGGTCTGCAAGATGCCGGTTCCGAGGACGCGGTTGAACTGAAGAGTCAGGGAAGGTGGTGGCACCAAAAACCCCAAGCACGATATCCATGGAAGCTTCGGAAGCAGACGGGGTCTTTGTTCACAGGCATGTACGTACTGGGTAGGTGCCTGCGGTAGATGTCTTAGGTCCCTAGGTGGTGGTACCTTGGCTGCCTAGAAGTTCCGCCTCCTCTAGTTGTTGAACTAAAGCCACTGTCCTACGTACCTAGGTAGACAGGTACATGACGGCTCGGAGGTGATGCATCTACAACCAAGTAAGTCGCCACGTTTGTATGCCCGACAAATTAATTCCAGGGACAATATGTTGTCATGGTACGGATACTCCAGGTTACCAAATCTACAGGTTCAACGTGGGGCATGCGCGTGGTTTGGTACTTTGGCACCAGACCAGACCAGACCAGACTGACTGAGCCCCCACTACTATCACTTGTGGTCCGCCTCAATCCGGGAGAGCATGCATTCATTAACCTCGTTGGCATTTTGGCTGGCCTGCTGAAGATTAATAAACCTGCAGCCTTCTCCGAGCAATACTTCTTTTCTGCATGAACCAACGCAGGTTCGATATTACGGCTCTAAAGTCCCTCTTCCTTCCTCGACCATCTACTTACCCGTTTGTGACTTTGTCGAGTTTTCATCACCCACCTACCCTCGGCCAGATGAGGCTAGGGTGAATGGCGTTTATTAATGTACAAATCAGCTGCCGTCAGGTGACATTCTCAAAGCCCCCATCGACATTAGCTAAACCCCACGTTAACACCGGGTACCAAGAAGGCACGGCTGACGTAGCTTCAGATTAGTGCTCAACCTCAATCTACTACTACCATCACGTTAACCGCATCAAGCATATCCGTTGCGTTCATCTCCAGTGGCTTGCAATAGATATATTCCATCCTGACTCTCGCTTCCACACTATTTTGTCTCGCTCTGAACGCTGGCGACATTCAAGCGGGCGAGACAGCGTCATGGGGCTCTCATACAACACCTACCTCAACAGCAACAAGATCTATGGCTGCAAGACCTGCAAGGCTCACCTGGCAAACCACGAGGACATCATTAGCAGGGTATGTAGTGGTTTAATTTTCGAACATCTTTTCCCAAATTTCCATCATATGAGAACTGTGCTTTTCCTTCGACCACTCATGAACTTTGCACATGCTGTTTTCACAACACTCTCGATATCTGGTTCCATGGTCGATTACTAACCGCCTCGTTGCTTGAATCCATGTCTTTACTCGCCCAGACTTCAGAGAGCATTGACACCATAGCTGACATATTCTCGTTGCAGAACTTTCGCGGCCAACACGGGAAGGCTTACTTATTCCACAGTGTTGTCAATGTCGAAGCTGGTGATCCCAGCGAAAGGAATATGACGACCGGAAGGCACATCGTTCGTGACATTACTTGCCGTCAATGCAAGGAGACAGTAGGCTGGAAGTATGACAAGGCTTTTGAGAACTCTGAAAAATACAAAGAGGGGAAATTCATTCTGGAAGCTGAACTTCTCTGCAATGTCACATGAAGGACCATGGCAATTGATCGAACAACAGGTTCAGAGCTAGAATTTCCCCATGTTCGCCAGTATCAAGACGTTTGTTACCTACACACAGTCACTTTCGGTACTGTATCACATCATATCAACTGCTTCGTCTGAGCCGTTGCGGAAATGCGACACTCGATTGGGGTGTAGTGATTTCTTTCAAGAACTTCGCATGGCGTTACTTTGGTACCAGAGTCACGTCAGCAATGGAATTGGGTGACTTTTCCGGAATCCGTGGTATAAGGAGAGCAATAACTTTAGCACCTCAGGCGGGGGGCGGACTGATGCGGACGTGCAGAACTTACTCATCTTAATTAATCTTGTCGTTCGTCTGAGATAAGGCTGCCGGTGTGGAATTTGCACATGGTAAAATATGAAAGGTTTGTAGGGAGTATACTCCATACGCGTAACGCGAATGTCGACATCCCGGCCTTCCTGGTAATCAGGCAAGGTGCTTCTCTCACTGGCAGAGCGCCAGACATACAGTACCAAAATTAATAATAAGCCGTGAACCGCCAGTGGGTACATGCTACCAGGTGCAAAGCACAGTACAGTGCCCCATACAGAAGGCAATCGGGTGATAAGGTATGGTACACATGCCATTCGAGTGTCCATGGCCACCACCTTTCCCCTCACGGAAGATGGGACGGTCGGTAATGGCACCCACGGTTTGATACCATTTCATTCCATGCGGGCAAGGTTTGAAAAAGTTCAAGTTGTAGTGAGTCAAAGTGTATGCCCACAACGTGATCCGCATTGGGGTCGGATATGGCCTGCCTTAGGAACAAGTGATGGGCGTCATGGCAAGACACACATGTCTTTTGTACTTTGCACATCGGCACAATCAGTACCAGATCCACGCGTCATAGCGGCAGCACAACGCAAGGAAGAAATACTAATACATGCATACAGAGGTAGCCATTGATCATTTCCAATTATACGGACTGCTTGAAGCGCCATCCGAGGTACCTAGTACCTAGGAAGGTATTTGCTCATATTATCATCTCATAAGAACCAAGCACTGTCACTTTAGTAGATGATGACGATGCCTGCCGGTACGCAAGTGTAGTCTTATCGGCGCCAAAGAGATTACTATCTATGCGCGGGATTTGCGCGACGGACCAATTCAGTCTCATACTCCGTACAGGCGCTCATTATTGCAGTCCTACAGTGGTACTATAATTGTAACATCATCCAAGGCCATCTATGTGGGGAGTCTCTATGGAGTGAGTGTGTTATCGGATCGTGGCGGGATGCTTTACTGGGCCCACTATCCAGACTAACCCGCTTAGGGTGTGAAAAAAATCACGACCCCTCGGTCCACTGGGATAGAATGAACGAGGGGTCGTGTAATTTTCCACCGGGCACCCCGCTAGGCTCCGGCTCCGCCCTGCAAAGCAAAGCACGCACATGGCTGGCTTACCAGGTGCCTAGGTGCCCACCTAGTACTTAGTACTTTCACGCGAACCCGATCCGTGGAGACACCGATCAGCCTGTCATCGATTGTATAACAATTTGTAAGTCTCATGTGGAGTTCTATCACTGTATCTGTACTGTCATACAGAGAGTCTTACAAAATGTTGTCAGGAACTGGGTGGGCGCGCGTTGGCACGTACCTGGTATCGCGCCCTGTGTACCTACCTAAGGTACCTAAGTTGTGGCTCCAGCACCGATGCGGACACCGACGGCCACGACGGCCGGCCCCATCTCTTTTGGAGACAGTAATTTCTCCCGAGTCAGGAGGTGGCGGCACCCTGGGCCTGAGGTCGATAGTTACCAGAAACTGTTGGTCCAAGGCTGCTCACAGTGACACGGCCACTCCAAGCAATGCTCCCAATCCCAATCCGCGGTTCAGCGCCAAAAAAAAAAAAAAAAAAAAAAAACCCACTCCGTGTTAGCAGATACAAGTATTAGTGTCTTCCGCTATCCAAGCCAATGCCACATCGTGGCCTTTTTATTTTCTCTCGCAAAAGCCGGCTCCATGCTCCCCCTGGAAAATTCAATATTTCCCCCGAACGAATTTCACAGCCGGCTGTGGCTCCATCGGCTGATTGCATAGAGAAGGCGCCTCCCGCACCCCGATCCGTGCCGCGCGCGCGAGTCAATGACCAGTTCATGTGAAATGAGTCGAGAATACCCAGCTGCTCCTTGCAAATAAGGGAGAGAGAGTATTAAGGGGGTGGGGGAGAATCGTCATTGACGTGCGCTACGGCCCCCTTTTTTTTTTTTTTTTTTTTTGGCTTGTAAGACCTTCACGTCAAACAGGTTGTTGATCCTATGCCGCGCGAAGAGAAAAGGGGGAGGGTGCGAATGCGCGACACTTGAATTTTTTTTTTTTTTTTTTTTTTTTTTCATTGCTTTCCGCAGATCGGCGAGCGCTTGCATTCCGAGGTTGTGGCCGAGACATATTGGAATTGCATCCCGACATTTCGGGTGCGGGTGCCGATTGCTACATGCCTTCCGGCTAATGGGCTGCTGCACGCTGTTCGATTGGGTGTTAATTTCCCTTGAATGCGCGCTGCTTCTTCGACAGCCAGCCTTTGTTTTCTCAGTCCTGGTGGCGGTCGCTCTTGCATCTGCACTGTTCCTTTTCGGTCCTTCCTTGTTTCTTCCTCAACCGCAAAAGAATAGTTTTGGTCCGATGGTACGTACCTGTGCCATGACATGGGGAGTCCCACTACGCTACCGATCATGTTTGATATACTCCGTATACTCCGTAAGTTGCGGTCAATCTCAAATAAGTTTGTAAAGAAATAAAAGCGGTCACGGCATGCTTGATGTTCTTTCCGCCTTTCAACAAGTCCATGTCGGCATGATGACGAGATTCGGGAGACCTCGTCCTGAACTCGTCCTGGTGAGAAAAGGGACTGGAGGCTGAATTAAAGAAATTGGGCATATGCTCGACATTCGCGAATGTTTACTCCGTAGACTGAGCCAATTGGTTGGACGGATTGTACTGGCTCGTTCGCAAATTTGCGCGAGGTGTGTCAATTCATTTTTCATCTTGAACCGAGCTGTCAAAGCGGGCAATTGTGTTTATCAGCCTGGTCTGGCCAATCTGGAAGAGATGTGTCCTTCTCTGCTCCGTAGGAGCGTAGCATCCATGCTGAGCCTCGCGATTCATGTTACATCAAGGCTTTATTATTAGAGTTCATCCTTGCGTGTGTATTGTGCACACGCACACATGTATGTGCATTCGTGGACCTCGGGAGCAGTCCCATGCTCATGTCGTTTTATTAGCACCACCCAGGCTGTAGGGGTAGGGGCTAGTAGGGGCTAGCGTAGGGGCTAGCGTAGGGGCTACTAGGCGGGTCCGCGGGTTGCTTCCGGCATTAGAGTCCACCCTCCACCAGCAGCGCTTCTGGGCGGGCACACGTGGTCTACCATTCCCACTACAAAGGGAAGGAAGGAGTGAGTAGTAGGAGTACATGCTATGTACCTCTTACCCTAAAGTGCCGGATCATCCCCAGTTCCTTCTCATTCGCTACTATCAGTCAGAGGTCGGTACCGGTCTTTCGATCTGCTTCCATCTTGAGACATTGATGGGCAAAACAAAGTGCTTTCGTGTGCATCGAGACAGCATGGGGTACTGAGCTTTCTGCACGACATGTTCACATGAACCCGTACCAACAAGCTGGTCTGGTGGCCGATATCCCCATTTGTCCACTTGCCTCCCTCCACGCCGGTGGTAAGGTCATTACTCCGTACTTTGATCTACCTCTGACATCGTTGAGGACTTTGAGCAAGCCGCGGGGAGAGTCATGAGAGAGCTCTCGGGAGGACCATGGACTACGAGGCACAGCAAGTCTAAGACAGACTCGGTCGAACAGTCCATGTGCCGCGTTCTTTCCACTCCCGCCACTGGAGGACTTTCTTCGAGTGAGGTCACTATAGTGTCAGCATCGTGTCAGCATCGGGGCATCTTCTGGCCAAGTTCATTTTAAAGAGTTAGGGAAATATACCTCGTGGACCCCCACCCAATATAGATAGAGACTGATCGAGTTGGACGACGCACTCTTCCCCGTACTCAGTGCAGATATTCATGTCTTGTCGCACGTTCCCATGCATGTTGTTTCCTCATCATCATGGACCAGATCCACAACCAGTATAACGTTCCTTCTGCCGTGCTGCACGAGATGCAAAACATGATGCACTCCGTGGGCTGAAATATTGGTGTCAGCATACAAAGAAAGATGGAAATGTCGTTTGGGCTCACACCTCACTGTCATCAACCTGTCTCATTGCGAAATGTCCGCAGCCAGAACTGGCAGTTCTCCCTAGCTATTTTGCCATCGTCCGTTACAATTGGTCAAACCATGCTCAACTCTTGGGGCAAGGCAAGTTGCCGTTTTGAGATTTCGCACTGTTGACACGCTCACGATGTCACGGAAGCCTTGGAAGCTGACATCAAGATCAGTAGTCCGTGCAATGACGAGACCTTTGCTGAGAGACATCAACTGCCCAACCGGGCATGATCCGCTCCAAGTATCAGTCGACTGTCACATTTATTCACGCCATGCGCCATCGAGACCCATGTTTATAACATTACAGGACAGTATACGGAGTAGTGCGTGCTTACTCTACGTGTATTCCTTGCTAAGGTTATATCCTTGTTCATTCAAGTCACTGTATACGTAAGGAAAAGCTGCGTGAAGTTAACACCGGCAATGCATATGCTTGCCCGTTATAGACCTACTGCATACGGAGTATTACGCCGAGATGCTGCAATGAAAAGCAATTTGGGCACTTTGTGTCGTTGGTCCTGTCGATGAGTCGACTGTGCTCGTGGTGCTCCCATCTGTGTTGCCCCAAGCAGCGCAAGAGTGCTGTCTGGCCAGCTCAGCCTGCCGCAGATACAGCTCCGATGATTTCATAATATTATAATATAGACGAGCTGCAAGATCGATATGAATGAAGTCAAGGTGATGTTAAAGTTGAAGAGCCATTGATGGATAGGAAGAGATCGAGTCATTAGCCAAGGTCATACTGTGGTCGACTTTTGCGACTTTTGCGCTGTGACCTTTGCCGCTAGTCCATCCTAGGCAAGTGCAGCATGTGGCGGCAGCTGGGAGGGGGGAGAACCAAATTATGCAATGTGCAAACCCCCCAACCTTGCAACTCGCATCTTCAGTCCTCCGCTGGCACGCCAATCCACCATCTGAATCCTCTACACCGGCAAGCACGAACTCACGGTCGACGCTCCAGACGGCATGATTGTTGCTGTCCCCGAACCCTAACCTGCCGTCTCCAGCTCGAGACGAGCGCTAACTCGTGGATTGGCCATGTCCTGAGAGTGAGAGGACTTTTGACGCCGCTTAGAGACAGTCCGAACCTCAGTGTTTTCGGATCGTGGATGTGCGCCGCCGTCGCTCCTAGACTGCCATCCCCCTTGACGTCATTTCCAGACACTTCGACTGCATTGCGACCTGCGCCTTCTTGTCACTCGCTGATCTGGCGATCGATTTGTACGGCAAGACTGGCGGTTTTTGACGCCAACCCCTCTCATTCCCCGCACTCGCCATGGACAGCATCGTGGCCACAGCGCCGCCCGGCACCTTGTATGTGCGGGCTCTTTACGACTACGAAGCCGACGATAGGACTAGCCTCAGTTTTCACGAAGGCGACATCATACAAGTCATCACACAATTGGAGAGCGGCTGGTGGGACGGTGTGATCAACGGTGTTCGAGGCTGGTTCCCAAGTAACTATTGTCAACTTATTTCCAACCATAACAATCTGCGCCCTCACGGACAGAATGGACACATGGACCACATGGACCACATGGATGACGATTTCGACGATATAGAAGTCTTCAACGAAGGCTTTGATCAAGACGACGACTCTGAGGCCGATGGCTCGAGTGGTCTACCTTTGGAGGGCACTGATACCAATCAATCAAGAGCCGATTTTTGGATACCCCAGGCCACCGCAGATGGACGGCTGTTCTATTATAACATGATGACCGGTGATAGAAGCATGGAGCTTCCGCTTGAATCGCCCATTTCTTCCACAGAGACGGGTCCTCGAGACCGAGCAAACTTTAATATCCCAGATAGAACTAGACCACCCCCAGAAATGATGGCTCGGGGTCTTACACAGGACGAGGACGACGATTCTGCTACATCTGCCTCTGAAGCTGAAGGCGAAGCCCTAATGCTTGCTGCCCGTAGCTACATGGTCAGTTTTCATTCTGCCTCGATAGTATCGACTCTTTGCTGTCTTTCAAAATTTTTCGTCTAATAATCTCCCAGGACAGAGAACTGGCTTCAAGCAGTGGCGTATTGTCTCCCTCCACGTCCATGGACTCGATCAACGGCGCATCCCCCAATCGCAGGAAGAGGTCGGAAGCGTTATCAAATGGCAAGCAAGTTAGCGGACAACTCCCGATTATGGCCTCCGCAACATCATTCACAAGCACTACATATAACCTTCCCACCACGGCTACGGTGCCTCGATCATTCTTCGACGATGGTTCCACACCTCCCTTGACATGGAGTCTACTTGTGTCGAACATGAAAGGCGCCATCGATCGATATCGTGACGCCATAAGGAATAATAGTCGGTCCGAGTATGTCGCAAGAGCTGAAGATATATCCGATCACCTACGGCTCCTACTCGCTGCAGGCTCTGGAACAACGGATAACCATTCCGGCCAGCCTTCCATCATCTCGACCAACAAGGCACTATATCCTCATTTCCGGGACATGATGTCGAAATTCTCCAAACTGGTAATATCGTCACACATTGCTGCTGCTGATTGGCCGAATGCCGAATCCGTCCAAAAGTGTCTACAAGAAGCAGACGGTGTTCTTCTTGGAGTTTTTAGTTATGTTGAAGTTGCTCGGCAGCAAAGAGGAGAAGATATCCCTCGCTTATTTCCCGGATTTGTCATGGGTAGCAGCGTAGGGGGCAGCTGGCAAAGCAATGGCCTTGGCCCCCGGAATTCCATTGCATCGAACTTCCTGGAAGATGAAGAGGGTTCTGTAGAGCCAACCGCTATACTAGATGGTAGACTTTTAGAGAGACTGGATGAACAAAAGCGTATGCTGGTGTCGAGCATCCGAGAACTGGACAAGAGCTTGATCACACCAGAAAAGACTATATCGTCATTCCGCCACGAAGTGATCGGCAACAATGTGTGCTTAGCAGGAGGCAAGGTGGTCGAGACTTTCAAGAGGTGGATTGCCATGATCGAATCCATCGACTTCTCGACACTTGGGAATAGCTTTCAGACGCCCCATCTCGCTGACTTTGGAACGAACAAACAAAGTTTATACGACAACATTGCCGACCTATTACTCGGCTGCCAGGCCGTTGCCGGGCCATTAGCTGATGAGTGGAGTGAGGTTCGTGGAGAGTCTATGGAGAATCGTTTAGAGTACGTCAGACAATGTGCTCGCGCGTTGGAGACCAACTCAACTCACATTGGATTTTCTCTGCAATTGCTGTCGGAACAAGTCCAAATCAACGCACAACAACAATTGCAAAATGCTGGATCGCGACCTCGGGAGGATTTGCTGCCACGCACAGTCCAGCGAGGCGAAACAATGCTGTTTGAGCGACCTCACCAGCGAGTGGACTCAAGGTCCGCGCTAAGCCGACGACCCCCCTTGGTCACTACCCAGTCCTTCAGCGATGGTGATGCAGCGTCAGGCAACTTCAGGAAAGGCGACTATTCGAAGGTAAAAAAGATATTCGGAGAAGACCCATCACCTCAAACTAGTCTGCAGAGTAACGATGATACCCCTGATTACCTTCGTTTGGACTTCGAAAATGATGTTTCATGGGATACCAAGGCTTCACCGCCTACAGTAAAGGGAGGCTCCTTGTTCGCCTTGGTCGAGCAACTCACACGACATGATAAACTAGACTCGAGCTTCAACAGCACTTTCCTTCTCACCTACCGGTCCTTTACTACTGCACGGGAATTGTTCGAACTGTTAGTCAAGCGCTTTGGCATACAGCCACCAGAAGGCCTGAGTCAGTCAGATTTTGAGGTATGGCGTGATCGGAAGCAAAAGTTAATTCGCTTCCGTGTTGTAAACATTTTGAAGAATTGGTTTGACAGCTTCTGGATGGAAGAGAACAATGAAGAGTCGAAGCAACTGATTCGTGATGTATACACATTCACAAGGGAAAGTGTAAAGTCCACCGAAACACCAGGCTCCGGTCCTCTAATGGCTATTTTGGATCAACGATTGAGCGGGAAAGAATCTGGAGCACGACGGATGATTCAGACGTTGAATCCAAGCACACCCACACCTATTATCCCCAAGAATATGAAGAAATTGAAATTCTTGGATATCGACGTGACAGAATTCGCGCGTCAACTGACAATAATTGAATCCAGGCTCTATGGCAAAATCAAGGCCGCAGAGTGCCTCAATAAGACTTGGCAGAAGAAGATTGCAGAGGGCGAGCCTGATCTCGCTCCCAACGTCAAGGCTCTTATTCTACACTCTAACCAGATGACTAACTGGGTAGCGGAAATGATTTTGGCACAGATGGACGTCAAGAAACGAGTTGTGGTTATCAAGCATTTCGTTGCTGTTGCAGATGTTCGTGTATTCCCTCTTCACTCGATGATGCAATGGGCTAAACCTGTGTTAGAAATGTCGAAGTCTGAATAACTATTCCACGCTCACCTCGATTATTTCAGCCCTAGCCACTGCTCCCATTGCGCGTTTGAAGCGTACTTGGGATACGGTGCCTCAGCGAACGCAGGGGGTTTTGGAAGGAATGCGGAGGGTGATGGCCAGCACCAAGAATTTTGGCGAGTACCGTGAAGCCCTACACGCAGCCAACCCGCCCTGTATTCCTTTTTTCGGTAAGTGGCCATCACAAAGCATCTGATGTCAATTTCAAGACGATCGGACTGGATACTAACCTTGTATTGAAGGCGTCTATCTCACTGATCTCACTTTTATTGAGGATGGCATTCCTTCAGTTATGAAAAAGTCCAATCTGATCAATTTTGCAAAACGAGCAAAAACGGCAGAGGTGATCCGTGACATCCAGCAGTACCAGAATGTCGGATATTCTCTACAGCCCGTCCCAGAGCTACAAGATTATATTTTGAGTAATATGCATGCCGCGGGTGACGTGCATGAGATGTACGACAAGAGCTTGCAAATAGAACCAAGGGAACGAGAGGATGAAAAGATTGTGAGGTATGTCAACTCCGAGATATTGCACGGTGCTTCGC